>JAQHUG010000309.1:2240369-2255153 GCA_028555095.1 Dicrostonyx torquatus
TCTTTTCTAACAACTTTCCTAAATATGAAAGTCAGGTGACTTTACTATGTTGCCCAGAACCCAATAGTGGTTCCCAAAAGACAAAAATGACTATTTCACAATAACCACACAGCCTGTTATCATCCGGACCCACTCCCATTCGCCCTGACATAGCCTTCAACTATACATAGTTTGTTAAAGGGTGGTAAGAATAAATTCCAGTAGGCAAGGATTTTTAAAAATTTGTTCTTCTCTTTTTTTCATCTTTGTAATTCTTTACTATTGTTCTTCTCTTATATTACATCCCGACCACAGTTCCCCCTCCTTCCACTCCTCCCAGTTCCTCATCCTCCACACACCTATTACTTTGTATGCTAACCAAAACATATTAATCACACAAACGCCAGCAGGCTCTGGGATTGCCACTCCAGTCTCTGTGCAACCTGACGAACCCTGCTTAACTGATTCTGTGGGCCGTGCTCTCATGGCATCCTTGACCCCTCTATCAACTACAGTTTTTCTTTGCCCCTTCCTGTGGGGTTCTCTGAACTCCACCTAATGTTTTGCTGTAGGTCTCTTTGTCCGATCCTATCAGTTGCTGGATGAAATCTCTCAGATGACAACTGGGCTATGCTCTGGTCTATAAGCATAGCAGAAGGCTCTTTTAGGTTTTTTTGTTTGTTTATTGCCAGTTGTGTTTGGTTTGGTTTTTTAAACATGTTGAATCCTAAAAGCCTCAACCACTGCTTGGTACTTGGTTGTGAGGCACATCTAAATACCTGTTGACTGCATAAGACAGAGGCAAAACCAGTCTTGAACAGCAGTAGCCACAAGCAGTAGCCGCTGCCTCACAGGACTTTCTGCCTCTGTTATTATAGCTTTCTTCTCTCCCTATTCTAGTCCCATGCTCTCCTGTTGCAATTTTTTCTATTGCATGGAGGTGGGTGAAGCCACAAAGGGCCTCATGGTTACATTTTCTCTCTTCCAATTGGAAGAGGGAGCTTTTCTCTTGAAGTGTTAATAAGTCCACCTAGTGAAGGAAACAAAATAGCTACCCAAGTCTGGCCCACAAAGCCACCCTTTTTGGTGAGTCTGGCAAGTGCACAGCAGCAATCTATAGGGACTAAGTTATAGCTACCAAAACAGAGCAGAATGCTTCAGACTCTGATGGCAGAGGAGAACGCAAAGCATCATTACAACACTCTAATTCCTCTGAGGTTTTCTTTTCTATTATTCTTTCCCTGGTAGTTCCATCTCATTCTGTCTATGCATGGGCATATGTTGCTTGCTAAAACCATGTCTCTGATTAGAATACTAAAAATCAAGAAAATATCACCTTAAACTTTTAGATGTAGCAATAAAAAAAATCGAGTGTGAAATAAAAACTAGAAAAGAAAGAACTGAATCTTCATAAATAGTACATACTGAATAAGTTCTTCACGACAGTGACAATTATGTCTAAAGGGCACAAAGCATCTAAGAATTCCCCAACATTCCTTTAAGATAAGCTACAGTTTGCACACAGCCCAGGAACTGTACCTAGGTCAGAAGGCAATGAAGTGATGGGTCTTAGATTCAAGTTCTGTCCTTTTGAATCCAAATACCACAAACTTCCCTGTCAGAAACACTGGTGCTGGTGAAATTACTGCTGGGGAGATGGCATTTTATCTGTCCTTCTAAAGTTTTCCCAGTGACCACATTTTAATCCAACACCCGATTGTCATCACTAGTTGACAGCTGCAATCGTCTTCTGATTCCAGACCCAATGCAGCTCTGTCCATGGTCAAATGCATGCTGTCATGGCTTCCTCTATGCCTGTGTGGGAGCGGTTGCCATGTCAGAGCACGCATGCATCACACATTTTCTCTGCCATCCCGGATTTGTGTCCTGAGAGAATAGTTGTTGTGATTGAGTCAGCCCTCAAGCATCAGGCGATGGAAATTCTCTCTAAGGTTCAGAAAGAGACAGAACCAGCCACACTGTCTAACTTTTGTCCTTTCAGTGATAGTAATTCATAAGACTCTCACGAAAGTGTCTCAGTAGAGGCTTTTGTAAACAGATGCCTCCTGGCTTGATATATGAATGAACACCTCCCACAGATTCTGGGCAAGAAAACAGATTTCATGCAAAAAGGTCTGCTGGTTTCCAGATACCACTTCTCTTTCCTACTCCGCAGTGAAAACACAGTCACCAAGTTGCCGGAAGAAGTATAAGATAGTCCTTTAAAATACCAATTCCAAAAGCCAATGTATGCCAATGCACACTTCCATGTGTGACCAGCTGTCTGACCTTGGAGAAGTTACTGCCCTTCCATAGCCTCCATATCTTAAGTATTAAAAATGATAGATCATTTAAAATAACAGAAAACATTTCATAGGTCTTCTGTGAGTATTCACTGAGTTATATGAAAACAATATATAACAGTGCCAGGAAAAGAAGTGGCCTATGATGATTCCTCATTATGGCTTTGTAGATGAAGCCTGAAGATAAAGAATAAATACCTCGCCTGGAGATCATGAGACCGACAAGTGAACAACAGCCATCACGTGACTCACTTGCTTTTTACATACATCATCTAGTGTTTTATGTCTTGTCTTTAACACATACAAAATGTTAATTAAGAATAACAGTTATGATCTTTTGGCTCTGCCTTTGGCTATGATCCCTGGATCTTGGTGCAGGAGTTGTGTGGTTGCTGTATTAGCTGGGGCTGAGTACTACATGATCTTTATGTTTTAAATATTTGTAGCTTGCTGTAATGGTCTCCACCTGTTGTTGCAAAGAAACATTTCTTTGATGAGAGGTGAGTCCTATACTATCTGTGGGTTTAAAGGACAAATGTTTAGAATGTAGTTAGAGATTATGCTCGTTCAGTAAAGTGGTGGTTGTAGGTTCTCCTCCAAGACCTGTGAGTTCACTGATCCTGGAAGCTGACTGAGTTTCCAGTATCAGGCATTGTTTCCCCTTCCTGAGTGTGTCTGAAGTTTAGTAAGAGAGCTGTGGTTACCACCAAGGTACGTGGACCACTGATGAACCCTTAGGGTTATCGTGCCATGCTGGGCATCATTGTAGTGTGTGTGATTTGTAGCTGAGTAAGAGTATTGGTTGATTCCCTCCTTCGGAAACTTGTGTAGTGCTCTTCCACACGGCGAAAGCTAGTCTTCAGGGAGAAAATCTTCAGATCAGCTCCAGCTCACTGACCCCTGGGCCCTGTGTCAAAAGTGCATGGTGTCTTCAGCAATAGGGTCTTATCTTACACCTCTCATGCGACTAAGCACGTAAGCAATAGCCTGTAATGTTTTAGAAGTCTCTTGGACAACACTGACCAAGAACTAAAACTATGGTTTCTCATATTGGAGTTTTTGTTAGGTAGTCTTTGACTGTCAACTCAGGTGAGAAAATTTCATTTAAAAATATATATACATATACATGAACAGAATTATATGTATTATGGGTTTTTTAATAGATTGTTTAATACTGTAATTCCTTATGACTTTTCCAGGTATCCTTACTGTTATTTTAATACAGAAGAAGGAAGGAGAAAGGTTAAAAAAAACCCTATTTTTAAAAAGAATAAATGTTTAGGGACTGGAGAGATGGCTCAGTGTTGAAGAATATGTGCTGCCTTTGAAAGAGACAGAATTCAGTTCCCAGAATCCACATGGTGACTCAAAACTATATGTAATTACAGCTCTGGGGGACCTGATACCCTCTTACAACCTCTGAGGGTACGGTTTGAATGTGGTGCAGTTACATACATGCAGGCAAAGAATCATAAAATAAATATAAATAAATCTTTTTAAAATGTTACAGAGATCAAATGTTTTAAAATGTGCATTACATGAAGGGGAAACTTCATCTGCCTTTAATACACAGCATAATTCAGGCTGTAAGTATTTCCAGGCATGTAATTGGAGGACTCTGAGAACAGCGCATGAGCCACGTCATATTTCAGAGGCTGTTAGCCTCTTGATGAGAGCAACACAGGACATGTGTCTTAGATTTCTGAGATTATGATTTCATTGCTCCGCATGAGTGAAAACTGATTTCTTTCCTTTTCAGCTAATTTCCTCTGTAAATGGGCATCAGCAGAGATCCTCTTAATAATCTATGGAACATAAAAATGGAAAACTGACTATTTGCTTCAGCCAAACAGTTGAAAAGAGTGTAGTCACAAGCCTAGGCCATGCATCTGTCAAAGGAAAATGTCAAAGTCAATGTGTGTAGCCATGAAGGATGCTGCAGTCAAAGGCTGGCCTTGCTGCAGAAAGCATGACATTTGGAAGCCCAGGACACCATCTGTACTATGAATTACCTTTCTTGTTCCTATTCGCTACCTCCTGCCGCTTTTATTTTAATGATAATGAAACTCTGAATTAGGAATTACATGTCAACCTGAGGCATGTCTTGAGTGCCCTTGCATTTATCACCAAATACAGGGCCCATTGCCTCCGCACACATTCACAGGTTGGGCTGCATTCCATCTACAACAACGCACAAGGACAGAGCAGAAAGATTGGAAGTTGACAGTAAGCACAGTGATGTAATATATATACTGGGCCATGCTGTCAGGTCAGAAAACACTGAAAAGGCAAAACATCACTCTTCTCGCTGAAGCAATCTTTTTTCTTTTTTTAGATTTTCAGAAAGAGATCGATTTTCAGATTGTCTGAAGGTAAACTGTTGGTATCACTTCTGAAAAGGTGTCAGGAGTTGGTCCCTCACAAGTATTTTCTCAACTATTTAGTTATGATTCTGATATGTAACTTATATTAGAATAGTGGATTAGTGCTGTTTTAAAGTACTGTATAAATTGTGTCACTGAATATAAGGAACCATAAATCAAAAATAGTCATTAATTACTATATAAAGTATCAGAATTCCCAAATAATCATCAGAGACAATCAATATATTCCTCTGCTTATGTGTTAGGACACTCATCTACTCGAGTATTTACTTAGCTCTCACTAGAGAAACAGAATCTACTTCTCTCCCCACGGTGCTCAATGACTAAGGAAGGCAGTAAAAAATATCCAAAAAAAGTTACAATGTTTAGTTCCTGTAGCACAGTGATCTCAAATCATATCTTTGAATAACTGGTCCCTCATAAATTATTAATCCACCTTCATGGTTCATATAATGTAAGCGTAAACATAACCCTAAGTGGAGAAAGTGCACCTCTGCCCCCACTAATGCTAGAAGATGTGAGAGAAGAGATGCACACAATACCTCCTGAAAGACTTACTAGAGAGTGTGCAGAAGACACAGGAAGCAGTTCAAACACAGACACCAATGAGAAGATGACAAATGCTGGGGCGAAGGCCAGGACTGCTGGTGACAGAGCACCTGATACAACCGCTATGAAAATCAGTGTGGAGGCGCCTCCAAAAGCTAAAAATCAGTGCGTTACACTACCCAGTCAGCCCACTCTTGGGAAGACACCCAAAGGACTCGACTGTCGAGACACTTGCTCATCCATGTATATTGCTGCTTTCTTTCCAATAGGCAAGTAATGGAAACAGCCAAGAAATACATCATCTGGTGAACTGATAATGACTATGTGGTATAGTTACAGAAGGGAATGTTAATCAAATATTAAGAAAAAATTATGACATTCACAGGCAAATGGATGGCACTGAAAATAATCACTCTGGAGAAAGGTAACGCAGACCCACAAAGACAAACATCAAATGTCTTCTCTCGTTTCTGGTTGCTTACTTTGAAGCTTCAGATACAAGTGTTTCATTACCTGTAGAGATCAAGAAATTAGTGAGAGGCTGGGGGTGGAGGGTGGGCTTTCAAGGGAGGAGGAGATAGAATCCATTGCTCTAAAGGCTTAAAGGGAGATTAAATGATGGGGCTAAATTGAGGTGGAAGCCAGAAGGACAGCGTAGAGAGAAGAATACAAAGTAAAGAACACTTTAGGTCTTTTTGAAAGCCATATGGAAACCTATCTACTAATGTAGAAGCTCCCATATGTGAGTATATGGTTGTGTGTGTGTGTTTGTGTATGTGTGTGTGCGCGCGCTAAACATATATAAGTAAATAAAATGGAGCTACCCTATAGTAGGATGACAGTGCCCCTAAAAATGACATAGACTAATGAATAAAATATTGAAATTCATTACCTCTTTAAAAATGTTTAGCCAAACATTACAAACTACTGCCACAGCTCTTGGCATCCACTAGAACTTGACAGTAAGACCCTATGGCTGAAGACACCACATACCTGACTAATAAAATATGGATATGGAAGGCTAGTACTGACCTAAAATAAATCCCTACTGGCTAGGTTTCATAGTCTTGGAAGGTGTTATATACAGTATCTGCGATAGAAAAGTAATTGACACTTATGCAATTATGAACCCTGGGAGTTAAAATAATAACTGGCCCACTTGTACAAATATGCTATAAACAACTCAGGAATGACCAACAACTTTCTGATTATATATTAGTCCCTTTCCAAGGATGAAACCTTGGAACTTGGCAACATTGTAGACCAAGAACCGGTAGCTAGACAGGCTATAGACCACATGGCAGAACCTACTACTGTTATCTGCCAGTTTTATTTACTGTGCAAAGCAGTAAACTGACTCTCAATGAGGTATCATTATACTCTTAGAGAAATGTGTATCTCAGCCCTCATCAGAGAAGCTTCTATTTGCAGTAGATGGTGATTAACACAGAGACCCAGAACTGCTCAAGTATAGAGAATAACAGACTACAGAATTCTCAGCTCTGAACGGGACATTTATATCTCAACTCTTCCCGATCTCAAGGATCACTCTGGAAGAGGGGGAAGAGTATAAAAGCCTGAGGTTGTAGATGACTATAGGAAAAGACTGTCTTCCGGACATAGCAGGGAGGCTACACATATGAACTCACAGCACTTTGGGCAGCATGCACAAAGCCTGTGCAAGCTCAGACCAGATCAAGCTCCAGCATGGAGAAGGAAGGAGGTCACAAAGGCACAGGCCTCGCTGAGGAACTGATAATTGCTTAAGAAGATTGTCCCTGGAAAGTTCACCGTGCTCCAGTGGATGGCCACACATCCAAGAATATATTGGCAGCACAAATCGGATGTGGTGGGTATATGGAAAAAAGAGGAAAAAAGACACAAAGTTGGGTGACTAGGGAAGGGAAGGGGTATAGATCTGAGAAGACTTGAGACAGGGGAGAGTACAGTCAAAACACTGTGTACAAAATTTTCAAAGAGCTAATAAAAATATTTTTTAACCAGAAGACAGGGGAAAGAGATATGAAATTCTATCTTCTGTGCATGGCACAGCCGACTTAACCATGAATTTACAGCTCTCGACAATGGACCCATATAGTACTGAGCCTATCAGTAGTCTGTCACAGATCATGGAGGAACCCTAATGGCTCTACCCTGCTTTGCTGAAGTAACTGATACTGACAGATCCTCAGGAAGGAGCAGTCATTGTCTTCATTTGGGTACCAACTAATGATCCACTAATCTTTAATGGACAGTTCCAAATCCATAGTCATACAGATGATCTTGCTTAAACTCAATGGATTTAGGAAAAACTTTTAAAAGGGGAATTGTATGATGGGAGGGTTAGTGGGATGGATGGAAGTCAAGAAAGGATGGGGAATTCCAGCAATCAGAATACACTTCATATTCACATGAAACTGCCAAAGAATGATATGGGATTCCCCTCTGTATGCTATGAATATGTTTTATTATCATTGGTTAATAAATAAGCTGCTTCAGCCTATAGCAGGGCAGAACATAGTCAGACTGGAAGAGATAGTGTAGGCAGAGTCAGAGAGACATCATGTACTTGCCAAAGGAAGCAGATGCCACGTAGCTGCCCAAAAAGCAACAGGTAACAAACCATGAGCTTCATGGTAAAATATAAAATAATAACATAAATGGTCTAATTTAAGATGCAAGAGCTATCTAGAAATATGACTAAGCTATTGATCAAACAGTGTTGTAATTAATATAGTTTCTGTGTGATGATTCAGGTCTGGGAAGCCGGGAAACAAACAAGCAGTCTCTGTTTACAAAAGAACAAATTCAATAAATGTTTAACAACTAATAATCAAAATATCTACCACCCAGATACTATGAATTTGACCTTATTTGGAAAGGGGTGCAGGTGCAGTTCACCAAGCAGCCAAGATCAGATCATCCTGAACTAAGATGGGCACCCAATGCTATGAGAATGGTCTTTTGAAGGTAAGAGAAGGGAGAAGACACACAAAAAAGACACCAAGGGAAGTTGGCTGCAGAGGTTACAGTGAAGTATCAACATATCAATAATTGCCAAGGGTTGTGGGTCACCAGCAGGTACTGGGGGTGAGGGTGGGGACAGGGAACAGACTCCCATTTTGAGAGCCAGCAGAAGGAACTGATACTACTGAAGTATTGATTTCAACCCAGTGCCACCCAAGCAATAAAATCATGAACTTCCGTTGTCTTGAATCACCCACTTTGAAGCAATTACTTGCAGCAGTCACATGGCTCAGATGTAGAAGGCTTGTCCTGGTGTTTGAACTAGCAGTTCTCAGTTGGTCATTGTAGGCATGCGTGTTCCATATTTGTGGTGTTCAGAATTGAATTTACCTTACTTGCGTGATACAACTAAATGGTTCAACTAGAAATAAAAGTTTTAAATGCTACACTAATTTTCTTTCCCATATTTTCCTTAGAAAATGCTGCCAGAAGTCCATTTGGATTTCATCAAAGGTCTCTTTGACTTAAGATTCAGTCTCTTAGAGAAGGATAAACAGAATGGAGAATTAGCTTGAGGGCCCCGTTAGTGCCGGAGCTAGCCACAAAAGACCCTTTCTGTGACAAGGTTGCCCTCAATTTTACTCTTACATTTATGGCTTGCATTACCCTTTCCACTTGTGACATTCCTATTTGCCACTAATTGACCAAATTAATCAGTGGGATGGGAAATAATCGCTCACTAGCTGTCAAGCAAACCTTGTCACTTTGTGACTTTCAAGGGCTCAAAGCCATTCAGTTCAATTAGTTTCATTGTTTTACACAATGTGCAGTATGATCACTGGCAAAATTCCTTCATGCTTTGTTCTCTCTCTTCCCCACGAGACAACAAGACGTCTTAATAAATATGTCAAAAATAAATACAGACCTGTGATATCCACATCAGACCTGACCATGGTGAAACGCCTGCCTTTGAAGGACTCTGTGATCCAAGATTATCTGCCGAAAAAAATTCTGATCTTTCTGAGCACCCTTGTCATGTCTTCAGGGAAGAGAGAGCAGATTTTCTGGTTGTCCTAAAAGATCAGTGGCTAATTACAGCTAATTACAGTCAACTTTCACCTATCAGTGCTAATGGAAGGCATCCCTGATGCCGGCAATCCCCACCGGGCCATTTTCTGTTCTATTTCAGCAAGTAAAAGTACAAAGGACATTTTTAGTGCAAGGTTTTCTCCTATTTCTTTGACAACCTCCTGAGCAAGTCAAGGGTTAGATTTTAGGTTGTCTAAAGGTAACACGGATACATTCCTATTACCCCTTGGTCAACATATTGGACTTATTACAATTACACTTAGACTAGAATTAGAACACAATTCACATTCTTTAACAGACAGACCTGAGAAATGACTGTTAAAAACAAAATCCAGAGCAGATGTGACCTTAAGCCTGGAGGTTGATGAGATTGATGGTGATAATTAATAATCATGATAAACAACTATGAAAGTTCCCATTGCTGGTATACAGGTATATACATCCTGTAAGGTACTACTATCTTCATTTTATAAACAAGAAGTTGAGGCTCATGTGTTACCCAACAACAAATGACCAGATATCATACTCTATTTAGGCAGCTATAGAAAAATGCCTTGCAGGCTCATAAACAGGTTTATTTCTCATAGTTTTGGAGAATCCAAAAGTGAGTGTCTGGGAGGGCCTATTTATTCTTTTGTTATCTCTTATAGATAGCACCTTCTCCATGCATGACACAACAATTCCACATACCTGTAACAGGAGGAGCAGGTCCTTTTGTTCTGTCCTGGCCACCCACCAGCTTACACCAGAAATAATAACACAGAATTTGTATTAATTAAATCACTGCCTAGTCCATTAGCTCTAGCCGCTTATTGGCTAACTCTCATATCTTGATTAACCCATTTCTATTAAATCTGTATGTCACCATGTGATTGTGGCTTACCTTCAAGATTCTAACCTACGTCTGTCTCAGGCAGGAGATTCATGGCATCTGCCATACTGCCCTTCTTCCCAGTATTCAATTTGGTCTACTCCACCTATCTAAGTGCTGCCCTATCAAAAGGCCAAGGCAGTTTCTTTATTCAATCAATGAAAGCAACACATAGACAGAAGAACCTCCTATACCAAATACCTGTTCTTAAAAGGCACTAATTCTTTTCATGAGGGACCCACCCTCATGATCCAGTTACTTTCCCAAGTGCACACATCCTAATATCATCATATTAATGAGTTAAATGTCAGCATATAAGTATGGCTCAAAGACACTATAAATAATTAGGCCATTCTAACACTAACGTAAGATTCAAATGGGACCTTACTCCAACTGAATAGGACCTTGGTTTCTCTCTCAAAATTATTTTACTTAGTTTCCTTTCATGAGACTGGGCAAAAAAGACTGAACAATGTTTCCTGATGAGTTTAAATCTCCAGTTATATGTCCATGTGCTTGTTGCACGCCCAAATGATAGTAAGAAAAATAAGATTATATCTCAATAATTTCATGCTAAATGGATAAGAAACTGTGGCTAGCTGGTGTTGCTCAGCACCGAGAGTCTGTGATATCACATACCTACAGCCTGGAACGATCAAAACTCAAAATGTGAAGTATGATTTCTATTAAATGCATCTCGTTTGCACAAAGGTAAAATTAAAAATGAATAAGTCAAGTCACGGTCAGTCAAGGACTGTCTATCCTAATTAAATCACATTAGAGAGTTAGGTGCTTGGCTAATACAAGCACATTAACATCTCTCTAAAGAGCATAATGTTTTATGACAGATGGAGCTTGAGGGTTTAGCAACTGAAATTTTAAGAGACTCTAGTTAAAAGTTATTTTATTTAGAAGGCACTGACAGGTATAGATCCTGAAAAGCCCATTAAATTAAGACTCTGCTACATAAATGTGTCAAAATCTTCCTGCCACATTAACTTAGACCACTGCATAGTTAATACCTCAAGGGACATTCCCACCAAACAAATTCAGTTCATGTGTCCTTGCTTTGAATATAATTTCTTCCAAAAATATACCTTTCTTTTAAAATAAATTTAAATTGGATATTCTAGGAGAAATGACTAATATTAGATCAATAAAAATTATATATATGCAAAGTGATTATATTCTATGGTAATATTATTTTTAATAATTTTGATTTAATTAATAATTTTATGATAGTGATAATTAGATTACTATTAGTAAAGTCCATTCCAGTTAACAAATTGATCAAACCAAATACTGTGCTACATGCCAGAATCAAGAAGTGATCAGTCAGGCCCACCCACACTCTGATGGAGAAGATACAAGTATGCCCAAATAATTATTTCTAGCAATATAGTTGTGGTTAGCAACCCAGCCATTCACAGTTGTCTCCAGATAGTGGAATCATTTTGTATATCCCCTACTCACTGTGACTTCTTATTCTATCATCTATCCTTAACTATGTAATTATTTGAGTTTATAAATTTTCTCCACTCTGTCCAGCCCTCCCACCCCCATATTCATTGCATTTGCTCAGATTGCTACCATCTCTCACCTTCTGTTCCTGTCATAGTCTGCTCCCAGTCTGTCTATGGGTACCTGAATCCATTCCCAGATTTCTTCCACATAGAATTACTGGACCAAAGTTAAAATCGTCACTGCCTACTAAGTTAACAAATATATTTTCAGTCCAAAAATGGGATTTAAATGCAAAACGTTAAATCCTGGATGGTGAAATAGTAAATGTGTGACCTTGGGTACTACTTACACTCCTGGGTACTAGTCTCAGTCATATGGCTTGTCCTTAATAATTACTGGAAAATCCTGGGGATAAGTGAGAAGAATGCAAATGAAATACAAGGTTGTAAAAATCACTCAGTAAGAAACAAAGAATAATTATGATTTTAAGTTCCTTGTCTTTTATTGTACCAATCATTTTGGCTTATCATCATAGAAACATTGATAATCACCTGCCAGTGCCAAGTTTTCCTGGACCACCATGGTTTTGCATATTACTAGAATGATAGTCCTTGGGCGGGGGGCAATGATGAGCAGAAAACTACTCACCTAACATCACAATCTTCCTAAAGCTAGCCACACATGGCACAAATCACTTGTGATGTGGGAGGTGATGGATGCTGTGAATGTTTTAGTGCCATTGGTTAATAAAGAAGCTGCTTTCGGCCAGTGGCTTAACAGAGTAAAACTACGCTGAAAGATACGGAGAGAGAGAGTAAGCAGAGTCAAAGAGAAGCCATGTAGCCCTGCCAGAAACAGATACTGGGTGAAACCTTGCCAGTAAGCCACAGCCACATGACGATACACAGATTAATAGAAATGAGTTAACCAAAGGTATAAGAGCTAGCTAGTAATATGCTTAAGTGATTGGCCAAGCAGTGATTTAAATAATATAGTTTCTGAGTGGTTATTTTGAGTCTGGGCAGTGGGAACAAACAAGCAGCCTCTTACAACACACTTGGAAGTACAAAGGCTCTGCTCTTTCTGGCTCATAGCACAATAGCTCTGATGGGAAACATGAGAATCCCATATCATACGCTTGAAGCAATTTTTTGTTGTTGTTGAAGAAACATTGATTTCCTGCTACTTAACAGTGAACGTACTTACAACATGCTTGCAGCCCAGTCTGCCTCAGAATCTTCTACAGACAACTGAACACACGATGCTTGTATTTGGACCTGGCTTATTCTCTACTTTCCTAACAATGAATTTCCACCTCTGACGGTAAATGGGAAGTGAGAGATGGCCTGATCATTAAACTGCTGCTAAACTGGCATGACACATTAAAGAAAAGGATGCAAAATGGCTCCTGTAAAATCTTCATCTCGCATACCAACGGAACCCTCTAGAACAGCAGTTCTCAACCATTTGGGTTGCAGCCCTTTCGGGGGAGGGGGGTGTCAAATATTGTGGAATATCAGTTTAAGATGTGTTTCATTCATTTATGCTGTGGGACATTTGTTTAATGATGCAAAGATGTGGTGCCTTCTTTCATGTTCATTTATTTAATTCTGTAAAGCTGTGTTACTTTGCCTGTCTAAAACACCTAATTGGTCTAATAAGGAGCTGAACAGTCAATAGCTAGACAGGAGGGAGGGACAGGCAGGGTTGCCAGGCAGAGAGAATAAGTAGCAGAAATCTAGGCTCCATAACAGAAGAGAAAAGGGAAGGATGAGAAAAGGAGGGAGGATGCCAGGGTCCAGCCACCCAGCCACTCAGCCAGCCATGGAGTAAGAAGGAAAGAGAGATATATAGAATAAAGAAAGGTAAAAAGTCCAGAGAGAGAACATAGAAGAAAAGGAATGGGTTAATTTAAGTTAGAAAAGCTTTCTAGAAACAAGTCAAACTAAGGCCTGGTATCCATAAATAAAAATGTCTCCATATGTTTATTTGGGAACTGGATGGCAGGCCCCAAAAAGTTAAAAAAAAAAACCTATAGTCAAATGACCCTTTCATGGGGGTCATGTATCAGATATTTGTATTATGATTTATAATATTAGCAAAATTTTAGTTATGAAGTAGCAACAAAAGTAATTTTATGGTTGGGGGTCACCACATCATTAAAGGGTCACAGCATTAGGAAGGTTATTAGTTATATACTATCCCAATACAAACTAGACTCCATTGGACTCTATGGTTATAAAGTTGGGTGGTAGAGAGGTATGGGAGTATTTGGGAGTTGGAGGAAAGGAATAAAAATGATAAAAATATGATATGACATTCTCAAAGATTAAGCAAAAACATTTTTTAAATCTTCTGTTATCTTCATTTGTTGGAAACTTTATTACTTTCTATTTTTATTTTTATCAAATCCTTCTCTTTGTTTATTTTGTGTATACCTCACGCTTATTTTTAATTTTTAAAAATAAGATCATAAGTCATTAATTTGATCTACTTTCTTTTCTAAAAGGCATCCAATCATATAATTTCTCACTTAGTCTTTCTCTAGTTGTCCCATAAATTTGGATATCTTGTGTTTTGAGAAAACTTTCATTTTCTCAAAAAATTTCTTCTTACTCATGTTATATTTAGAAATGTTTTCTGAGAAAGTATACTTTCCATATTTGTTAAAAATTAAAATCCCACTGACCACAAAGATCAACCAACCCAGGCAACCATGTTGGTAACTATGTAAAGCTAAAAAACACAAAAGCAAGTAGAGCAAAGTCAGTTGAAATCAAATTTACTAAGTTGCCCTATGATGAAAGAGAAATCTCTAAAAAGTAATCAGAAGAAACGCCTAATTGTATAAGAATTAAAGGATGGATGACTGCAGGTTTAACACCAGAAATAGCCACACAGATGGTCAAGTAATATTTTAAAGGTATTGAAGAAAATAATTGCCAATCTAGAATTCTACACTGAGGGAAAAAAACTTAAAATCAAAAGGAAAAATTCAAAGTATGAATGACTGTGCCATAAGCAAACCCACAATGCAAGAAAAGTTAGAGCATTTCATGGGTTGGGACTTTTTACTGCCCTCTATGGGGAGAAAGTTAGTACAGCCCTCCACAAATGCCCCTTGACTTTAGAAATCTACATAATCCTTCCTTCATTTCCTTTCTCCCTTCTACCCCCC
>JAQHUG010000309.1:2258200-2274517 GCA_028555095.1 Dicrostonyx torquatus
CACCCCCAATCCCTACCTCCACCCTCATTCCCACACCCTTGCTTCCAACTTTTGTCTGACGATCTTGCTTGCTTCTGACTTCCAGGAAAAACTATATAAGTTTTTCTTTGGGTTCTAAGGTGAATTTAATATATGAAAATCAAGCAGTGATACCAGATATAGCAGCTCAAAGCTAAGCCTGTCACTGAGAAGGGTGATACAAGATGATCATGACACTGAGGCTAGCCTAGGATAGGCAGAGAGCTCCTGTCACAAAAACCTCAACCAGTGTAATAAAGTGAGCAACTGGAAAATTGTGTGTGTGTGTGTGCGCGCGCGCGCGCGTGACAGAGAGAGAGAGAGAGAGAGAGAGAGATCCAAATAAAAACAGAAAGCATTTAGTAAAGTCTTTTTGTTGTTTTGGGTTTTGTTGTTGTTGTTTATTTGGTTTGGTTTCGTTTTTGGGGTTTCACAAAACTACTGTTCATTTTAAGTTGGGAAAGTGATGGAGGCGTGTTGTTTTTTTACTACAGAAACAAAACCTCTTCATTCTCCTGGAAACATAGACGTGCCAATGACCTAATTAAATATGGATTCAGAAATACACAAGTTAAAATCACAAAGAGAAAAAAAAATCAGCAAGTAACTTCTGACTTCTGCAGTGAGCAGAGAATATTGCTCTGGCTATGACATCATTGGGAGAAATAAAGCTAAAGCCTGAGTATCAAATTTATGGATTATATGTATTCTAATACAATGGGAGCCAAGCCAGGCTATACTGTATTTTTGTAAGAATCTGAGCAAACATATGACAACATATGACTTTTTCTCATATAAGAATGAGAGAATAAACTATTAAAGGCCAACTGAAAGTAATGCCAGTCTTATTTACCAATGCCATTGTGTTCAGAGCAATCATAGTAAGAAAGATGAAGTGAAAAACCCTCACAGCTCACAACATTACCGTGAGAATAAATAAAATGCATTTCTTCTCAGTTGGGATAGCAGAAATTAGAGCCCATTGAAGAGAGAAAATATGTTATTTTCCTATAGTCCCATTTACCCATACTATTTTCTATAGACATCAGATGCATTAACCAAAAAGGTTAAATTAAATGCCTTAAAGACTAACTCTAGACTTATTCTAGCCTAGCCAAATAGCAGCTTTACCTACAGCTGCTGGGGCAGCCATGTTCATCACTGCTTTGTCATATGTACAGCACTCAAGATAATTACAGAACCATTCATTTGAGGGAGACTCCACAGCAATACGTACTTAAATGGAAAGGCAGCAGAAGTACGGTTTTCCCAAGAGGCTACGCCAATCTACCCTCCTCTGTCATTAGCAAATGTTTCAGAAGTCTGAACCACCTAGGGTCCTGCAGAAGATTATTGTAACCTCCTACAAGAACTATATCTGGTTGACTGAACAATATGATCCTTAGTAAACTACACAAATTATACATACTGACTTAGAAAATGTGGTGGTTTGAATGTAAGTGGCCTCCATAAGCTCATAGGGAGTGTCACTATTGGGAGGTGTGGCTTTGTTAGAGGAGGTGTGACCTTGTTGGAGGAAGTGTGTCACTGTGGAGGCAGGTTTTGAAGTTTTCTGTGCTCGAGATACCGCCCCATTGTCTGACTTCACTTCCTGTTGCCTTCTGATTAAGATGTAACCAGCACTATGTCTGCCTGCATGCTGCCATGCTCCCTGCCATGATGACAATGAACTGAAATTCTGAGCTATAAGCAGGTCATCACAATCAAGTGTCTTCATTTAGAAGAGTTGCTATGGTCATGACGTCTTTTCACAGCAATAAAAACCCTAACTAAAACAGAAGTCCCCTATATGCTACTGTTTCCCACAGGAATATGTGAGTTAGGAAATCAAGGGTTAGAACTCAGAGTGATGTCATGTCACATTCCTTGGGAAGAGTTACCGATGGACCCGAAGCTCTAGGTTAGAAGTCCTGGTCTTCAGTGAAACACACTCCATAGAATATACCGAGTCTCATACTGAGCTGCAAAGTGTAACTTCTCCTCGGGAACTTTTAGCTTGTTCAAAGAAAGAGAGTGATAATCAAGACAAAGCATTCAATATTGATCGGCAAGGTGTGTGTCTATTTCACTCACTACAGAACTAAAGCGAGGAGTGCAGGCAGAAGCAGGTGATCCACTTGGATACACTGGAGGTTAGAGCTCCTTTGCCTAATAGCTTAGTGTAAAAGGAACTGCAATTTCAGACAGGTGAACTTAGTCATGAAATCTGAGACCAATCACATCTTCATTGATGAGAATAGAAACCAGGAACTTTTTGGTGCAAGCTGGGTTTGGGGAATTTCTCAGGAGCTCCTCTGAGGTCCAATTGCTGAGCTGGTCATCACTGGCTACCTCATATAATCCACTTTTAATCACACATCAATTAAGAAACAGTTCATTATTATTGCATAGGATAATGGAGTGTTGTTCAAAATGACTTCTTCTTTTCATTTCACATAGCACCCACTTAGGAAGCTTTCATACCATTCGGTTTGCTCCAAAGCTGAACAACTGTTTTAGTCTGCAGTGAGTCCTTTGCGAATTTCCATGCGGCAATAAGAAGACCGGCTTCGGTGATTGCTCTAGATTGGTCATTGTCAACTTCTGATGGCTGGGCACTCACCCCTCCTCTTCAAGGCTTTTATTATCTTTGAAAAACTTCTTAAACCATCAGTGACCACATTGTCCCTTCGCTAGCAGATCCTGGGCTGAATGCATTGTCGCTTTGAATTGTCTGTACTGACTGACTACACACTTTGAACCTAAATAAGAAGATTACTCAAATTTGCCCTTTGTCTAGCATCACATCCATAGCATAAAAGAAATATAAACAGTCAGCAGCAAGTCTCTAACAGAAAATCATAAAGTGGGCAATGCGCATTAAAATGATGTAACAAATTCACATTTATTTATTAAAGTGTATTGCAATACCAAAGGGCAAATTTTAGAATACAAAATATGCAGTTATTTCTGAACCAACCTAACACTAATGAGAATGTGCAATAGTTGTTCTAAGAAAAGTGATTATGTCCCGGGGTTCAAAATGTCAGAAAAGAGGACTTGGACCACACCATCAACTAAGCTCTGAAGACCTGCATAGCTCAGTCCATCTGCTGAGTCTAGGAAACACGTATAAAGAACAGTGGACAACAATGAGAACCAGTCTCATATGAGACCAACTGCAACATCAGACCTACGTATCCTCAGACCTAACCTGCCTCTCCCTTAAAACCCATAATGGAGGAATTGCAGCCTAAACATGAATATGACTTTCAACAATATAGTGAAAGGGCTTCGTCAAGAATGCCATGTGGTTGCCACTTAGATATCCCTTCAGAAGAGATTCTGCAAGAAGGATGTCTAAGGCGTTCCCACCTCCAGCTGCTGTAGCTTAAGGATCCATCATTGGAGGGACCCACTCTCTACCAGTTTTTCCCAGAAGGATCACGTACACTGGATGCTGAGGTGGAAGCATTCCTGGAACCTGATCATTCTACCCTTAAGTAGCACTATGCTGACTTGTGATTTTCTTCTGCCCCCACCCTGCTGTGTCTGGACAAGAGATTCCCCAGAGCCATACTTTAAGGAAGGCCCCTCCATGTCCCTTCTTGCCTTTCTCTCCACAGCATACTGAGCATCTTTGGCCTTCACAATGCTTGATATTGTTGAGGAATGGATGACTAGTCAGAAAGAGAGGGGATGGAAATATCAAAAACTAATCCAGAGAAGATGCTGACAGAAATGCTGGGAATAGAACTTAGAAGATCGCTGACTCAAAAGACGCTCTGCAGACATGTCATAAAGGTACCCTGGAGTTTTGGAAATGAACAGAGAGGAACTTACGATGGGCCCTGACCCTCTTGGACACAAATCTTCAGAACATTCATGTCTAACCATGACATTCCTCTTGTTAGCAACATGCTCAGTTCTGGCTGTATTGGAGCTGAGACCATTGCTGCATGCTGAAAATAACCCAAGCCAGATGAGGTCAGACACAGCAGCTCCCTGGGCTCTGAGCTTCATTTGGGTTAGTGATAAGAAGCCCTGTATCTCTAAGCAGGTTATGGCATTATCTCAAATGCACAAAGACTAAAACATGAAAGAAGCATGCCATAGGTATGTGTTTCTCCTGCCTTCTCATCTGTGCTTAGATCTTGATAAATTCTCATGCTGATTTCTATCAACTTGACCCTATATTTGAAGAACTGTATCCCAGAATTTCTCCTTGCTTTTAGCACTACTGGGGTCAGTGACTCTCTGTCTTCCACTTGATTTTGCTATGTAGACTGTTTATTTGGGCCTTTATTGTATCCCAGGTATTCCTTTGTTCATATTTACATTGAATATATATTCTCCAGTGTTAGCCCAAGAAAACCCAACATTCATCTTCATAGCTATAGAAATAAATTCATCTGGTAGTAAAAAAAATTCATTGTAGTAATAATACTTATATTGTTTTTAAATCTATCATTCAGAAGCCATACAATTTGCATTCACTTTTCAGAACTATAAAGAATTACATGCATGAGTATGCACTGAAGTCTCCCAAATCACCAACCACTTGAGAGTAGTTATTATGAAGCCATCAGGAACTGATGTTACTTGAATTAGACACCCAAACTGACATTCCCACAACTGTAGCTCATGAGGTAGTTTTGAAATTTTTTGTTTGTTTGTTTTTTGCTTTTTGAGACAGAGTTTCTTGTGAAGGCCCAAAAATGTGAGCTTATTCTACCTTGTCTGAATGTCAGAGAGTTTGAGCCTATTCAAAGTTGTTGACAGCAACTGTGGCTACACATCCTGACCTACGGTGTGGTTACTTGGTGTTTGAACATTAAGATGGCCCATGGAGGTAGATCCACTTCACCCTGACCAAAGGTCAGGGAATTCAAGCATACTTCTGCTCCTTCTTTTGAAATAGGAGGTTTGATCTAGGGAATGGCTGCTTTCAGGATACTTGTTCTAGGGATGGTTCATTTCCTAAACAAAATGCTTCTCTGAAGAAATAGTGACTTGATGTTTCAAGTATTGAGGCAAATAACTGTTCCGGTCATCCTTTGTATCATGTTAAAGCAGCCTTTAGCCGTCTTCCCCCATTTTGTATCAGGGTATAAAAGTTTGGACAATAAACACTGGTGAATTCAGCATTCAGTATTCGCTGAGCTGCCCTCCTGCTACCCACCACAGCTAGGACCATGGCAGAAGTCACCCCAAAAAGATGGCTCCCAACAGTTTCTCCGTGTAACAGCCCTGGCTATCCTGGAACTCACTCTTTAGAACAGACTGGCCTCAAATTTCACAGAGACCCTCCTGCCTTTGCCTCTGTAGTGCTGGGATTAAGTTGAGCACCACCACCACCAGGTCAGGTTTGGGTCTTAATCTGTCACTTTTTAATAAATTCTCAGAAGGACATTAAAGGAAAAAAAAATAGAATGCCCAAATGTGGGAATTTTCTCTCACAAATAATCCATCCTCCTTCCCAAAGAAAAATGTAATTTGAGGTCCTACTGAGTCAAAGCTAGGGCTCTGAAACCCTCCTTAGGACCTCTGTGCCGAGGCTGAGAGCTGGGACTGGAGACAGGAATGGCTTTCAGGCCTAGCTCGCCTCCTCATAGGAAGTAAACAGTACAGTAGCATCTGAGGCTAAGAGAGAACTAAAGAAAAGAAACAGCAGGTTTAAAAGAACCGGCAAGAGAAGGACCCGGAAAATATTACAGGACAATAAATTATAGCCCACAGCCCAATCCAGATGTCGGTGCACGGTACTGCAGTAGCCACAGCATGGGGAGGCTCGGGAACCACATTGGCCATGTGTGCACTGCTCTGTAGTTAATGTTTAAGCTCTTTAATTCTTTGTGTCTATGAAAAGCCTCAGTCAGAAAATCCAGATGGACTATATTAATCAGAGCACATAATTTTAGTGGTAGACAGGCTTATTCCCAAAGCCTGGATGTATTCCTAGATCTTTGCAGGGCCTCGTTGTCTTGAGGGAAAAAATACGCTTGGCTCGGCAGCATTTGTTAATTTATGTAAGAAGGAAAGTGAATCGCACATAAACATATGGAAATATCCAAATGCCAATTTTTTTTAAGGTTTGCTCCCTGAGTCCTCATTTTCCTTTAGCCTGGGGTTGGTGGTATCAACTTTTAACATTAAACAGACTTCTTGCTTGGAGTATGTGTGTGAGAGTGTGTGTGCGCATGTGTATGGGCGCATGTGTGTGTTTCAGACCAAGCAAAATTGGTGTTTTCTTTGGACGGAAAACTGACAAAGAGCAGGAAATCCTTACTTTAAGATAATACAGTCAAGGGTCGTGAACATTCAAGCAGGGGTTCCTGCCATCCAGAGGCAGAAAGCCCTGAACTGATCTCCCCTATTACAGCTTTACCATGAAGGAGGGATGCCAAGAAAAATGTGTAGGTTGTGGAAGGTTTGTTCATTAAACCATTTATATAAAAATAAAGCTGGAAGATGCCAAGATTCGATTGTCACTGGGTCTCTGGTCCTCCTGTCCTCATGAATGACGGAGTCTCCAGCACTCTCCAGAGCTGGTCGTAGTGAAGAACAGAAAAGTAGCCTTCGGATCTCAGGATGACCATTGACACAACACGCCCCAAGTTCTGGAGTCTGTATCACCTTCAAAGTGAGCACTGTACGAGTTTTTGAACACATACTTTTTTAAAAGCTATGGTGCCGCAGCGATGACACTGAGATTATGTTCTAGGAGCTGGTACAGGCAGCCCGTTACCCTTCAGCACAGGGGAAATGCTCTATTTCCAGCCTATCAATTGTCTGTTTGGAAGTAAAGACGTCCGTCCTGTCTAATAATGTAATCCCGGTGCTTGGACGAAAGCACATGGGCACAGGAATTGTTTTGGTGGCATTAACAAGTGAAATCCTGAGTGTAGGTATATCTGAGCACTGTGCAGTTACTCTAAGGAGCTCTGCCACACAGGCTTGGGTACTGAGAAAAGCAGGTCCATCCATCTAACGGTCTGCCACTAACATGCGTGAGAGCGGTTTCATCCCAGAGATAAATGTCTGGAGATATATGTATATCCTGGGGTTGTTTACACATTAGTGTGCACACACACAATTAGTACAGTTCCAACTCAAAAACGATGTCAGCTTAAGTTTTTAACAATAAAACAACAGGCACAAGTAATTATATTTTCCATTTATGGGCATTTATTTTACACTCATGATAGATGCAACTGTTTTGGAATAGGTTTTAAAACTTGGGAAACACACACACACACGATGTGAAATATAAACCAAGTAAAAATACAAGGTCTCTACGGACAAAGCCCACTTCAGTTTTCTAGCCAAATCCTGTCCACATGAATGCAAACATTTTGAGTCAAATAAAATGATTTATAATTGGAAAATAAAATAGTGTTGACTATTTTCACTCTACCAAAAGTATTTAACGCAGTGCTAGAATATTTTGGGAAAGGTGCTCTCAAACATTCTAAAGGAGAGATGGGAAGGACTGCACCGTTAGCAATAGAAACAGTCGTGGCTTACAAAACACAGGCAGAAAAGCAAGAAGCCTGTACTTCTCTGGGCTCCCTCCCTGTCTTAACACTGGGCTCCTCTTCTGGAGAGATCTTTTCACTAGATGTCTTGCATGTTCAGGACTATCAGTGCCCTCTGCTGGTTTTCTACTTGTAGTGAGAGAAAGAGGAGGAAGGGAAAGAGAGAGAGAGGGAGAGAGAGAAAGAGAGAGAGAGAACAGGCAGGGACAGAAAGAGACACACTGAAAGACAGACAGACAGACAGAAAGAGAGTTCATTCAAGTCCTGGAAAATGGCACTGCCCTGACTACACAAGAAGAACAGAAGATTTCACTGTTCTTGTTGTCTTGCTTCATTGTTGTCTTAAACTACTTCTGCCAGAGATCAGTTGTGAAAGATCTTGTTCCTGAGGCTTCTAGACTGCTAAGTTCAGCATTAGGGAAAGAGTGTTAGGATGGGATGAAGAGGAAAAGAGATACTGATTTGAGGGAGTATTCATTAATTTTACATATACATAAACCACTTACAAATGGCCCAGGCAAAAGCTGCTTTTACTTCCATGCTAACCCGCTTACAGGTTCTGTAAAATACAATGCATTAAGTGCAAGGGTGCGAAGCTGTGCTGGAGATTGCCAGTCTTCACCTCCTGTGGGCACTGTTTAAAAGTTTAGCTAGCAGGCATGTTCTGAATCCTGTCTCTTAGCTCTTCTCCTGCTACTGTCCTCTTCCAGGGTCAGTATCACTCTTCACTGGGCTTCTATCCACTTTCCCTGCTTCTCTTTTGTCCCCTTTGAAGAGAATCTCCAAAGAGCAGTCAGATGATTCTTCTTTTTTATTTATTTATTTTTATTTCATGTGCATTGGTGTTTTGCTGCACATATGTCTGTGTGAGGGAGTCGGATCTCCTGGAACTGGAGTTACAGACAGTTGTGAGCTGCCATGTGGGTGCTGAGAATTGAATATGGGTCCTCTGGAAAAGTATCCAGCGCTCTTAACCACTGAGCTATCTTATCTCTCCAGCCCCAGGCGATTCTTCTCAGATTTCATTCACATCTTGCCTCTCTCCAGTCAAATGGTTTCCTGGCACATTTTTGAATACCACTCCACCTGGCTTTTTCTGTTTGTTTTTTTTTTCCCAGTGTCATCAGAAGCAATAATGATGACTGGTACAAAATAGGTAGATAGTTATGAGTTTGTAATAAATAATGAACAGATGAAAGACTACTAAGGTATTATTATGCAGTCAAAAATAAAGACAAAAAGTAAATCAGACACTGAACACACACACATGAATGCACACACATACACACATACATGGATGCATACACACATGAATGCACACACATGGATACACATACATGGGTGCATACACACGCATGAATGCACACACATACACACAAGGATGCACAAAACACATACACATATAGGTGCACACAAATACACACACACGAGTGCACACACAAATGCACACACATGGATGCACACACACATACACACATGGATACACAAAACACATACACATATGGATGCACACAAATACACACACATGAATGTACACACGTACACACATACACACATGGAAGCACACATAGGTACGCACACCTCTCAGATGTGTACTTATCTCCTCCTAAGTTGTTTTCTGATAAAACTTCTCTGGGAAGCAAAACACTGTACCAAGTAATATTGACAGGGAGCCTTTGATATGTAACAGTACTGGATCAAGCATTCATAGATGCTTTTGGAATTAAAGGTATGATCAGTAATTAACACTCCATATAACCTTGATGCAGGCACTATTACTCTTACTTAGTTTGAAGATGAGAAAAACAAAACAAAGTCACGAAGTCAGTAAGCAACATATTGGGAATCAAACTTCTGACATCTCACTTCATCACCCAGGACCACTCTGGAAGTAGGGGAGTCGTCTTGAATGCCAGGCATTCACTGGCATTGTCTAATTAATTTTTACCCAAAACTAGAGATGGACACATAGGAGACAGTAATGAGTGACCCACCCCTACCTCATGCCCTTGCCTTCAATGCCAGGTAGAAAGAAAACAAAATAAATATTGTGTCTGTACAAACAAAAGTGCATCTTACAAAAAGAAAATAGGGAGATGAAGTTAAAAGGGTTCTCGTCCCCAAGGGAAAACACAATTAGGCTACTGAAAATACTGGTGACACCAATGACAAGAAGCACAGAAGTATGCGGAGAACAAACAGTTAAGTACTAGAGCGATCACTGTACACGCTTTACACACACAGGACAGGGAGGTGAAACACTGGACCTTTTATTCATTTCTAGATTTCCAATTCATTACTCTTTTGGACCAAAGAAGAATGAAAATTCAATTTCCCTAAAAACTTACTCTAGAGAAATGATTTAAATACAATGTAGGCTCAGGAAAATGTTTTTAAAATCTATAAAGAATATTCATCACTCACTGACAGTGTTTAGTCCCCTTGTTATCTTCCATACCTAAGATCATTTCCTTAGACAGACATTTCTCATGAGCACAACCCATCCCTCAATTCCAGAGCCTGCATCTCATTCATGCTTGCTTTTAAACTTACTCCAGAAAATTTTTCCTGGGTAAAATCACCTGACAGAGCTACTTCCTAATTCTTCTCCTTAGTATCAGTTCTTGGAGTGAAATGATTCTTATTCATAGACTTTATCTTTAATGGAACTCTCCAGAATTCAAATGTTACCTAACAACAACAGTATCTAGGTTGTAAGAGATGTAGATGGGTTGAAGCAGAGACCAAGGGAGCAAGGTTCCTTCCCCAGCAGAATTGTGGATTCAGAATTTTAAAACAAATTTTAAAATTTAAAGTCATATTACTTTCCTGCCCATACTAAGGGGTATGTATGTGTAGGCAAAACCAGCTCTTGTGATGTTTGCTTTTGGGGTTGTAAATATTCTCTCTTCTGTCCATGTGTGAACGGAACACATGCGTGTCTACCAGACTTTGACTACTTCCCTTTGCCCTTGATGCTGCTATCTCTCCCACTAACTTAAAACTCAAAACATAGTGTGGCAGTTATCATCTAGACACTTCTTTCTTTTCTCCAACATATTAATTTATTGATTCTTTAGAGCATTTCATATCATACACCCCTAATCACATTTGCTTCCCGGTCCTTTCCCTGTTTACCCTGCCCTTGTGACCTCACCCCAACAAAAATTTTTACAAGTTCAATTTGTATTTATATACTCACTGGAGTGCGATCAAACTCTCGGTGGCATGCCCCTTAAGTACGACTGAGTCCTTCCCCTCCCACACCCCTGCTGGAAGACATCAGAGTGGAGAGTGACACTTCAGCATCCTGTCACAGTTTTTAAAAGTTTTCTTCCATGGCCTCCTGTTTATGCTGTTACTTTTAGGGGTGGGGTAGAGGTAGAGATAGTCACAGAAGTTGTCCATGTCTCTCTTTCTTGACTGTGCATCTGCAGTGGTCAATATCACTTCCAAATTAGCTTATTCTGCTCTTTATGGTCCTCAAGAACGTGGTAACAGCACAGACCACAAACATGGCTCCCATTTGCAGTATGGCCACAGACCCAGACAAGGCCCTTGGATGCAGCAGGGACTATGAACATCAATATGGACAAGGACATCAACACAGATCCCAGTTGTAGTAGGATCATGGACCCCTATATGGCCCGCCGCAGAAGCATGAGTACAGACATCACTATAGCCATGCTTCAGCGTGGTTCTTGGCGGCAGCATTACACATGATCATCAACATGACTTCGGGCTGCAGCACAGACCACAGACATTCATCTGGCCTTTGGTGGTAGAATAGGCCACAGACATCAACACAGACCCTGGCAGCACTAGGACCACGACAGACTCAGACACAGCCCTCAGTGGCAGCATGAACCCAGATATCACCATGGCCTCAGATGGCAGTGCATGCCACCCAGATCAGTATGGCTCCTGGTGGCAGCATGGCTCATGGACATCAACATGTCCCAAGGTGGCATCAGACATAGACATGGCCCTCAGTAACATGGGCTACTACATGCATCAACACAGGCCCCAGCTGTAGTTTGGCCAAGAACCCAGACATGGCTCTCAGCAGACGCACAGGCCTGGACATCACTACATGAACCACTTCTTAGAATAGAATCTGAATCAAATCTGTTGCAGACAAGACTTCCCAACTGCACACCAATAACTAAAGAATAAGAAGACATTAAGTTGAGATGGAATTGGAAGGGCATAGAAAGAGTTTGAGGACATGGAGAGGAAATGATATAAATACAGTACTCATGTATGAAATTCTCTGCACTGTGTCACTTACAGGCTATTCCACCAAAAAGGACTGCATGCACATTCTTTGCAAGCTCATATAGCATGTTACCAAGACAGGCTACACTCCTGGCTCTTAAACACACACATAAATTAATTAAATAAATAGATAATATTTAAAATATATATTCTCACATCATCCTAGAACTAAACTAGATATTACAAACAGAAAGCTAGGAGGAAACACCCAAATACTTGTGGAGCAAAAAATATATTTTAAATGTGCACCACTAAAGAAGCTGCAAGACAATTTAAAGAACATCTTAAACTAAAGGAAAATACAACTTAATAAAATGTGTTGTAAGCAGTAAAAACCTGTTCAGTGGGAAACGTAAGATAATCCCAAAACTGATTGTGGTTACGCCATACACTTCAATAACCATAGTTTGAGCTGTTTACTCAACTTCTTTTTTTTAGTTTTTAATTTTGTGTGTGTGTGTGTGTGTGTGTATGTGTGTGTATACATGTGAGTATAGCTGCCCATGGAGGCCAAAGGCATTAGATACCCTGGAACTGGAATGACAGGTGGTTGTCAGCTGCCTGACATGGATGCTAAGAAGCAAGACTTTTTCATTTGTTTGTTTTGTTTTGCTGGTTTTCGAGACTGGGTTTCTCTGTGTAGTTCTGGTTGTCCTGGAACTCACTCTGTAGACCAGGCTGGCATCAAACTAAGAGAGATCCACCTGCCTCTGCCTCCTGAGCGCTGGATCAAAGCGTGCACCACCACTGCTCCGTCCACTCAACTTCTTGAAATCTCAAGTTCATACAAAACTCTATATACAAATTACTGTAGTACTTTTAGACATGGAAATTATACTTTAATATATTTAGCTTTTAAAATCCAATATATAAAAAACCCAACTTTATTGTTATAATAGTCCAAATTCTCTTCCTAATAGACCTTAAATAAGTGATGGGACATTTTATGTTCAAGAAATAAAATGTTCTGTACTATGAAGCTGCCCACAAGCTATCCATACTTCAAATAATACAATATGTTGACACATAAATAAAGTAAATAATACAGGATGGTATTAATATAAATATTCACTATGATTTACACTTCTATAAAATTACTATATAAGGGGAAACTTCCAAGTTTGGTATAATTTTGTAGAATGATTTAAAAAATATACACATGATAATAAGGACAATAGTGATGGCATTCTGCATTAGGAAATTAGTTATTCCAGTTGTAAAATATTACTATAAAATTAGAACAACTAAGTAGTGGCATATGAGTGATCAAGTAAGCCAACAGGAGATGAAGCTCAGACATAAGTACATTTGTGTGTAAATGGTCCACAGTAGCTTGGTAATGCAAATCCATGCAAAAAGGTTGATACAGTCATGTGACACTCAAGGACAACCAGTTCAGCATTAAGAGTGAGGTCTCGGTTCTCCAAGAGACTCGGAGATCAGTTCCAAAGGTGTTAAATCACTAGATTTGAGAAGCAAAATAATAAATAAATAAATTTGAAAACAGTAGAAAAGATGTCTTTGGAGCCTAGCATCCAGTAAGGACCTTTTTAAACACAAGGATGATGATCTGTAGCGAATAAGACTGATTTTCCTATATTCAACGAAAATGTCTATTCACCAAGAACTACAGAACTCAGATTGAAGAAATAAGCAATAGTCTCAGAGAACATATTTTCAATATATGTAATATAAAAACAATTTGTAATACAAAATGGACTGCCAGGCTCACCTGTTGTGCCCTCTGGTCCCCACATGATGGCACTATTCTGTAAGCTGGAAGAGAGTTAGCAGGTGAGGCCTATCTGAAAGAAATGGTGGCTGAGGATACACTTTGAAGCAGTAACTCCTTACTGACCCAATCCTGTCTTTGCTGCCTCTACCATGAAGTAAGGAAGGTTTTTTTGTCATGCACTCCAGCTGCCATGATGTTCTGCTCAAGCATATGGGTCAAGCAAACATGGACCAAACACTCTAAATGCATGAGCCCAAGTAAAACTTTCCAGCTTGCATTGCTATTCAAAACACAAGTAGAGCAATCAGTATTGAAGGGAGGATAATTTTTTTAGAACAGCAAGAAAGGGGCAAACAAAACAGTGGGTCAACAGAAAAATGATTGAAACTGGGGTAGTTTACATAAGACAAATTGCATAAATCTTTGAAAATGCTAACCTGCTCCCCCATCCCCCAATCCTTGCTGCCTGTAGCAGGTGGGAGAGCTGGTCCTGCTTTTCACCAGCTGCAGCAGGGAGAACGGGCCCTGCACCTCACCTAGGCAAAACAGTACAGCTGGCCTTAGTGGTGTGAGTGCCGGTGACCCAGCCTGAGGGCAGGAGAACAGGAGAACTGACTTGGCTCCTTACTGTCTGCTGCAGTGGGTGAGCTAGTCCAGGCAGTACTGGAGAGCTCGCCGTGTTGGTGTCAATAAGGGAAAACACTGGCAGGCTGAACAACGCAGCTGCCACCAAGACCCAGAAACAAGACCTTGAGTTGACCCTCCCCAACACCCACCTCAACTATGAACTGCTGGAGCACAATCTGCAGATCCAAAGCTGCAGGATGTCCATGATATAAGGCAACAACAGGATATCCAAGAGCAATCCTAGTGTGGGCCCAGTATCAAGGGTGTAGCAGATGTCAGAGGCCTCTAACCAGACCAGTGAACACTGACAAGTAAAGCTGTATGGACTACAGGGTATATTGTGTGACTCGCTCTGTCACACTATGGCTTCCACAGCAGTGTGTGTGTGTGTGTGTGTGTGTGTGTGTGTGTGTGTGTGTGTGTGGTATGTTTGGGTTTTTTGTTTTGTTTTGTTTTTGCTTTTTGCTTTTTGTTATTTTTTATTTTCCTTTTGAGTTTTGTTTTGTTTGGGAAGGGGGGATTGCAAGGGGAGAAGGTAGATGTGAAGAGATGGATGGGATCAGAATACATGATGTGAAACCCACAAGTAATCAATTAATAAAAACATGTGGCAAAAAAATTTCCTAACCTTGGGATAGTGGAAATGTAAAAGAAGAAAGCACAGAAGGATCATGCCCCAGTTCCTCACAACAATGTGCTTTCTGCAGAGACTGGCTAGCAAGGGGCATTGGACAACAGCAGGAGCAATCCTCCTGTGGATACACAAAGCCGGGAGCCCAGCACATTCATTTGGACCATATCAGGAACCTGAAGATGCATTTCTCGTACACACCAATATTAAGTCTGTGGTTCCATTTGCCACTGCTTTTCTTTGCACATAATACAGAATAAACCTATGGAGCCCGGCTCTATATCTACAGTCACTTTGAACGAATTAACTGTCTGAGCCTCTGTGATTGAATGTGGGAAATAATTACAATAATGCCTAACAGAGTGACGACATGAATTTGTGATTTTCTGTTAGTCTAGGAAGTGGGGTAATGAGAAATGCAGAAGCCACTTCATAAACGGAAACTCTTATTACCTGGGTGCAGCACGTCCACACCCTGGAGAGTTGTCCCTTGAAGCTAATTATCCTGAAACCTTGCCTGTATTTGTAGTGCAGATGGCATTTTCTCACGAGGACACATACTAGCTGCCTAAAGCCTCTGGGGCCCCAGACTCCTTGCCACTCGTGCATGTATGGAGGACATGCAGCACATGTCCTCAGCCAAGTGACATTGGCTAATAATATTCACACATCCAGCACAATTGTCAGAGAAACACCATGTCTTTGTTATTGGAGGGGAGAGTCTCTCTAGTTGGGAACTAATTCTAGGCTCTAGTTTTTAAGTGAAGTGGGGAAAAGGGCTGTGCGAGATGTCTTAGAGGTTTGAAATAACCTTCCTCTGCCTCTGTGAACTGCCCTCAGACAAGCAGGAAATCATGTGGAAGCAATTAGCATGACAGATGCCCCAATAGTCTTTTCCCTTTGGTCTGTTGAGTCACAAACCAACAAAACTGACCAAGAGCTGCTAGAGAATGAGCCCTAGCTAGACCACTGTTGGGCGGAATTCCAAAGACAAAAGCAAGGATACCCTCTGGAGGGCAAGCCAAATGCACGCGCATCTCAGCCCCTCAAAGCCAGAGAAAATGACAGACAAAAAGTCTCAAAGACCATATATTTTGAACTGAAAAATCCTGGTTTCTAGCCTTTGTCCCCGTTTTCTTCCTTGGCCTTCACTTTGCCTGTGTTTTGCTCTTTTGAGACAAAGGGGGACTTTCCCAGGCTTACGCTGTATGTCCTGGTTAAGTAATTGAGAGAAAAACAACACAACCTGTACAGCAACACAGCTTTTAAGGCTCAGAGCGGCTCACAATACAACCAAGTGGCCAAACTCAAAATAGCATCACCTCAGGTGGCAACACGGAGCAGAGGGGAAGGAGAAAAATACCCACCTTCCCTCCCACATTGTAAGCCAGCCACCTCATTTTCAAGCCTGGCTGAGTTCCTTTTAGTCTAATGAAGCTGCTAAGGCAACCCTCAGATTCACAGTTTAAAAAGACACAGTAAGTATTGTC
>JAQHUG010000309.1:2281875-2299574 GCA_028555095.1 Dicrostonyx torquatus
CTACCACAAGATCCATCTACACCACTGTAGGACATATACTCAAAAGAATCTTCATCCTACTATAGAGCTACTTGATGCTTATGAATAGAGAAAGCTCATTGATGCTTTTTCTATTCATAATACAATTTGGAAACAGCCTAGATGTCCATCAATTGATGAATGGATAATGAAAATGTGCCACATTTAGGCAATATAATGTTTTTGGCTGTTAAGAAATGAAATTATGAAATATGTTGATACACAGATGAATCTAGAAATATCATCCTTGGCAAAGTAATCCAAACCCAACAGAGCAATTATTGTATTTTTTTCTTAGATATGTTTTCTCATATATATATGGATGTTGTTCTTTAAGCTATAGATAGGTGTGTTTCACTTAGAATATCCATAGCGTTTAGGTCACCACCATTTAAGGTGAATGGGTGCTGGAGAAGATCTACCAAGGAAGAGGAAACAGAGCATAGTATTATAAAAAGATAAGGAGAAATTAAAATAGGAGGATTAAGTGGTCATCGGGGAGGACATCAGAGTAGAGAAGGGAATGTGGAGAGCAATATCTAGCACTAAAGACCTTTTGAAAATTCATATGGAAACTCAGAAACCTTCCTAAACTATATACATATATGAAAGGATTTAAATGATTTACCATAAAATTGGGGAAATGATAATTCAATTAGACATCATATGCCTCTCAGCAATATCCCAAGAAGCAGGACTGGGTTGCATATTGTGGAATCATTGGCCAAAGAGGTCCCACAACCCCCCCCCCCGAAACATAGGCTATTGCCAATGCTATTGGTTACCCTCCACAACTTGAGGGTGGTGAGATCTTATTGCTGAAGAAATCACTTATTTATGTCATTAAACATGACGAAATTAGGAGGTGTGCAACTAGAATCTTTACCTCTACTAACCAGTATTCTTAGTGCTGGAATTTACTATACACACTACTGTAGAACAGCAATTATCTCACCAAGTTATGAACCTTCCATTCTACAACAACAATATACTTGTAAGTTATACCGGTGCAACAGTGGCACAAATGTTATTGAAGAAACCATCTAAATTTTTATTGGATTTAAGGCCCATTTAATGAGATAGAACCTAAACCTGACACTGCTAAAGGAGTCATGAACCTGAGACTGGATAGTTCATAATAGGAGGGGAAATGATGTGAGATTCACCTCTGTATACTGTGAATACCACTGGTTAATAAAGGACTGCTTTGGACCTATAGCAGGACAGAACTAAACTGAATTCTGGGAGAAGGAAGGTGGAGAGAAGAGGAAACCATGGAGCAGCTGCTGGAGACAAATGCTGAAACTTTATGAGGCCATAACCTCGTGGTGATGCACAGATTAAAGGAGATGGGTTGAATTAAGATGGAATAGTTAACGAATAAGAAGCTAGAGCTAATGGACCAAGCAGTAATTTAAATAATATGGTTTTTGTGTGATTATTTTGGGAGTCTGGGTGGCTGGGAAATGAACAACAGCCCTTCTTACTATAAAGAAAACTTACTACTGTAATTTTAAATGAATATAGATATAAAATGACTTCTAACGACATACTGCTATACTCATAGAACAGAACATTGCTCAACCCTCATCAGAAAAACAAGAGAATTTTTATAATAGATTTAAAAAATTGGATATTTGTCCAAACTACTCAGAACATTTAAAAATTCATTCCCTTACAAAAAAACTTACCCCAGGAGGATTGTGTCAATTTTATCATAAAATAATCTTAATTATTAAAATACAATTAGAACCTAAATATAAAGGAAAACTTACCAATATTTTAAATTACATGTTATTGACCAACAACTTGAAAAGATTGCACATTACATTCCACCCCTTCTCTCTCTTCAAACATAACACAATAATTTGATTGATAAATTTATAGAGAAAACATAGTCAGAGGACAAAAGATATACTCATTTCTGTTTCCATGAAGTACAGGGGGCCACTTCCAAGTAGACAAGAGGTGCATGGTGCACATGGAGGATATGACTCCCAGCATCCGAAGCAAGTTAAGTCAGGATGACTCTCAGGCAAGGAAGATTACTGCTACAAAAAAAAAATCTACTTTCTTCCGTGATTCTTGATTCTAGAGACCCCCTGTCTACAATCACAACCCTGTCTCCAGAGTTTTGGGAGTCTTCACCTAGGGCTTTCTGACATAATGTGAAGGCCCCACCTTACAGTCATTATTTAATGGTCAAAATAAATTGATGACTCAATAACATGATCCCTTTGCTTTCAGTGTCCATATAAACTTAGGGTCAAAGGGCTAAGAAAAAACAGCTAAAGATCCTCAAATGTATTAGGTAGAGATGAGATAGACTGTCTTGACATCATAAACAGCCCTAAAACTTCGTGGTTTAACACCAATATGTCCTCTTTGTACATAATATACATTCAATGTAAATCAATGTGCTCAGACTCTCAGCTGTCACGTGTGGATCAGGTTACTAAGCCATCATAAGAATTGTGAAAATAGACCAGACACATTTTTCACTGTTCTTTGTATCTAATAAGAATAAATTAAAATAGAATCGAAAAACATATCGTTTCTTCTGATGTTAAGGCTTCCTACTTACTGTTAAAATTATCAATATTTAGTAATCCCATGAATAACTTTGAGATATGGCATCTAAAGCTGATGTAGAATATCAACACACTTTTTATTCTAAGTGGATTTCAAGAAAGATGTATAGCTCTGAGGAATGCAAACACACAAAAGCAACACTATCTTTAATTCCCCATCTATACAGTCTTTATTTGAGCACCACATTTTGTCTTTAGGAGGGCACTGTGTGAGTGTGTGTGTGTGTGTGCTCGTGTTTGTGCATGTTTGTATAGGCATACACATGTGTTCACGTATGTGTGTGCACGGATGTTTATGTGAGTGTGCATGATGTTTATGTGTGTTTGTTTATGTGTGTGAAGGTGTATTGTGTTTGTACATGGGTGTGTATGGGCATGCATGTGGGTTCATGTATGTATGTGCATGGATGTTTGTGTGTGTGTATGAATGTGTGTTCATGTGTGTTTGTGTGTATATGTCTGGGGGTAAGCGTAGGTGTGTGTACAATCTCTGGAAAAATGAGTATATGCGTCTTTATGTTTCTGATAAAGACCTTGATGGGGACTAGATAAAAATGTGACCTATCGAGCTCAAAACACTTGACCTATTGCACTGAAATGCTCCACCCATTCACAAACCTGTTCTTTCAGGAGCTGTATGTACCTTACACCATGCCTGACCTAGAACAGAGAGGTCACATATCCGGTAACATCTGTTTGAATTCTGCTCTGCTTCAACTCACATGTTAGGAAACAGACAGCAGGCGCATGCTGCATGTTCATGCTGTCTGCTAAAAGTGAGATCAACCCTATGGGCCACAGAAGAGGACATTCTACAAAGAAGCAGAAATGTGCACTCTGAAAGATTCAGAAGAACTCTGAGTATGTTTTCTAATTAAATAAATTTAAAAGTCTATTTCCACTTTATATAATATAATATACATATAATTGCTCACTATGAGCTTTGATGTCAAGTCAATTAGCTTGTATTTTGCATGTATTCAGAAAAACATAAGTCAAAACAAAATTAGTTAAATCATTTAATTTTTCTCTTGCTAGTTCAAGAGGTAGGCATTGATTCCAAAGTAACAAAAGTCTTTCAAAAATCTTGAAATAGCCTTTTTCTTGCTTGCTCAGAGAATAATTTTTGCTGGCACATTATTAATAGTGAATGCAGTTGATATTTAATCCCACATGCTGCTGATGTGACACAGAGAAAACAGCAATGTGCACGTGTGCAAAGTATCTAGACCCTTGTTAAGGTAACAGGCTAGATGTGGGGCTGTGTGGATTCACTTAACAGCATTCTGTTTATGTAGAAAAGAGATAATAGTAGAGCAAATAGTATTTATTTATAAATAAATAGTATAAGTTCTCCAGATACCTTAGTGACTGTAATAAATCACAGGGGAAGACAATTATGAATACATTTCCCTCTCAGAAGGAAACTGAAAGGTCTAGTTAGATTTCAGATGCTGGTTGACTGCTGCCCTCTTCCCTTCTCTCTTCTCCTGCTGATTTGCTCTATCAGGACCTATTTACCTAAACAGAAGTTGAGGGAAAGACAAGTCATTCTGACGCATGACAACCGCTCTGACAAAAAACCTTTGGAGACAAGGAAATTGAACACACTGGAGAAAATAGGGCTGATTGATTTACAATGAATTCAATCTGTCACCTATCCCTTCAGAAATAGTCAATGTTTATGGGAATGTTGACTCAAAGAACTGTAACTTTTAAGAGCTTTAGCACAAGTGAGGATATACTGTGACTAGGAATAAAACTCCTCTTCTGGCTTCCTTTCTGTTTGCTTTGCCCTGAAACTCGTTTTGGAGTTGTAAATTACACATGCATTGAGCCAGAAGATGGACGGACAGAAGACAGACAGATAGATGCAAATAGTTTTTAAACTATGTGAAAATGACATTTCATAAGTCAAAATAATTAACTGTGTATGTGGAAGTCATCCTGTAGCTAAATTAATAGAGATAGACTGATATAACCCTTAAAATGTCAAGCAACGATTTCTCAATTGACATGTACAGATAAATTGAGACAATCAGATAATAGCCAAGTACAGTTGCAATTCATTTCATCCTAAATTTATTTCGGGTACTAAACGGAAAGTTTAATTATATAGTCAACATATTTAGAAACACATTTCCACATCTATCTTACATTTTCATTTTTAGGATCTCAAAAGCAAAGACATTCTCAAATCTAAAAAGAGAAAATTGACTGCCAGGTAAACCAAAATCAAAGGTAGCAGAGAATGACTTCTCCTCTCACCTGTTTGCAAGGGCAGTAACGAGAACACAGTTACAGGATGCTTCCACTGAAATTCTAAACTGTGCCACAGACAGGAAAAGCCACCATTAAAAAAAGAAACTTACTGTGTAATAATCCTGTGCCTCCAACCTACTAGACAAACTAACCCAAAGGTGTCTGGATTTTCTCAAGCCGCGATGACCAGTGTCATCTATTTTATGAAGAAAGGTGAGGCTCAGGAAAGGAGAGACTGTTTAAGGTCCGAATGTGGGTTCTCTACAGGCTTACTCTTCTGCTCCTTAGTATTTCCTTTAATGCCACAAGGGATGGATGGAGTTCTGCGAATGGGCCAGATAATATAAGGATCTCTGCTTCTTGAGGTTTTTGTACAGCTCCACCTTGAGGCCGCTGTGTTATATCAGCTCAATTCTTTTTTTATATTCTGTTTACTATTCATGCAAAGATATAATGTATTTGGCTCCATCTACCCCCACTCCATTCCCTCCAGTTTCCAACTTTGTGTGGCTCAGCCCTCTGCACTGGTTTATGAGTCTTAAGCATGAGATGAAGCTTAGAGGGCATTGTTCATCTGGGTGGCTTTGTCCATTAGCTATTTCTTTAAAACAGAAGCTAGGTGGGGTAACCGTTTGTAAATGTCTTCAACAGAGAGAACATCGTTTTTAAGTGATCTTAAGGCAGTGACCAGAATTCAGCACATTCATCCACTGTGGATACAGCATTCTTCAATGAGGAGAAATGGGCCCACGTGCAAGATTGATCTCCCCACTCAGTAACACATCTGCTGGAATACCGTACTGATTTCACTCCATTTCCCACCACGACGATACGACATGCAGTTGAGGGTCTGATAGGCTAAGCCAGAGGACGTGAGCCACAAACCAAGCACCTCCAGTACGAAACTGGCTCAGGTTCCCCTCCATTCCACCATGACCCATTGGATCGTGCGTGAGAAACAAATGATCTTGCCAAAGATAGATAACTGCAAAGTGACAGTATCCAGGAGAGGAATGAACAGATGTCCCCGGAGCACCCACTTCTGGTTTCCATGACTAAAAGCAAGCCTCTGTAGGAAGCTAAGCCCGTGAAGGAAACATCCTGATCCTTATTTTTATATTTATGTAATCATATATTTTAAAACTCTCCTATGATGATCAAGGCGGGTTTTATTACATGTGAACTGAGGCCATGCCAATAGGATGCATGGCACCGATGGCTGACTCTCAAACTCTTAGCTGTGATTTCCCAGCCCCCGCAGCCCGTTTGACCAGCTCTTCTGTTCATTTACATAAGGACTTTTGGCAATAGCTTCCATTTGTTGGCAGTTTTTAAAATATTGTCAGAAAAAAAGAACATGAAGGAAACCTCAAAAGAATGAAATCATTAGAGCAAGTTATCTTTGTATATTTCTATAGAGAGTCGGCGCCTGTCTTTGAAGGCAGCTCGCGGTGATAATTCTATACACATTTCTTAAATTGCCTGTGCCTGGAATCTGCCCCGGCCTGGCTGCCACTGCTCTCTTGTAAACACTGTAAAAATGAACTGCTGCCACAAGGGACTGTCTTCGAGCCAGGTCACTCGGCTAAAGCATACGCCACAGTGGCAGCTGGAGAGGGGAAAGAAAACCCTTCATCTCTTCTGATGATTACGAAATGCACAGTGCTTTTCCCCTTAGTACTAGAGAGGATGCGGGTGAGTAAGGACTGTTATTACCATTAGTATTTTACGTTGAGCACCTAAGCGGCATGTCTTGGTGGAAGCCCTGAGTTGGGCATGGAGTGCACTTAACCTCTTCCCAAACAGCAGTGCAGTGTGGTGTCTGCATGGGGACGAACTAAAGCCACTGGAGGGAAAGACTGTCACCGTAGTCTCACGGCCCAGGGCCTCTCCCCAGCCATGCTCATCACCGGTAGAGCTTGAAATTCTACTTCATCCAACAGTCAGGCAGCTGCAGTCAGCCGAGTTCTGAGCAAAATAAAGCATCCTAGAATAGAGCTTTCACCGGGACCGAGGGATCGATACCGTCTGCCCATGGTGTCCGCGTGTGGGCGTGCCTCCCAAGAAGCTTGCTGGTGGCTTTACCAAAACCAGAGAAAGGAGCAAAGTGAAATGGTGCATAGACATGAATACCAGAAAAGAGTATCTAACTGTTATTTGGGGGGGGGGAAGCAAAACAAAACTACTAATCCTATTCAGGTAAATTCTGTTTCCTTGATGAGTGTGGGTGATGTCTGCAATCCAATAATGAGGGCAGAAATAGATGAAAGATAATTTGAAATAAGTTAAAATGTAACATAATCCACAGTGACTATAATAAAGTCTGTGTTTAGTGTTCAACATGGAAAGATGCAGTTTTAACCAGAGCATGGAATGATGCAGTTTTAATGAGTGCATGGAATAATGCAGCTTTAAGCAGTGCATGGAATGATGCAGTTTAAGCAGTGCATGGAATAATGCAGCTTTAAGCAGTGCATGGAATGATGCAGCTTTAAGCAGTGCATGGAACGATGCAGCTTTAACCAGCAAATGGAATGATGTAGCTCTAACCAGCACATGGAAAGATGAAGTTTTAACCAGTGCATTAACCAGTGCATGGAATGTTGCAGCTTTAACCAGCACATGGAAAGATGTAGCTTTAACCAGTGCATGGAAAGATGAAGTTTTGACCAACACATGGAATGATGCAGCTTTTAACCAGTGCATGGAATGATGCAGCTTTTAACCAGTGCATGGAATGATGTAGCTTTAACCAGCGCATGGAATGATGCAGTTTTAACCAGTGCATGGAATAATGCAGTTTTAACCAGTGCATGGAATTGATGCAGTTTTAACCAGGGCAAACTAGTTTTCAAGCAAATGCCACTAATGAAAAAAATAAACAGCATTCCAGCAGCAAGGTTTCTGGAGTATTCAAGAAAGACAAGGTGTGACCTAATCGGCTCGCTTTAGTCATGGACGTACTCATTGTTTGCGTGGTCACTGAAGCATGGGATTTGCTAGCACCTGAGGAAGAGTTGGGGGCAGATGAGTTCAGAGTCGGGTCTCCACCTGTGGGGAACCTAACGAACAGCTGAAGCACGACTAATAAAATCTCCGAGACAGATATCGGGGTTGAACCTGCAGACCAGAAAAGCAAAGCAGACAGACACTGCCTCTTACCTCCACCTCAGTTTGAAAATGGCGATCCTGCCTCCAGGAATCTCAGACTGAGACAGAGAGCTGTCTCTTGACATTGTATTACCCTCTCTAGTTCTGGGATTAAGGATGTACATCACTACTACCTGGTTTCTATGACAAGCTAGTGTGGCTATGAGGATTAAAGGTGTGTGTCATTGCTGCCTGATCTGTAAGGCTGGCCAGTGGGGCTGTTATTCTTTCGTGATCTTCAAGCAAGCATTATTTATTAAAATACAAATGAAATGCCACCACACATTGCTTAACTTCTAATACAAAAAACTGTGCATTCATATCCTATACTTAATGTACATTCATATCTTATATACAACATGCTCTATTTTGTCCTTAAACTACAGATGGACTCTTTCAAATGAGCTAAGAGTGGAAAGAAGAATTTCCAGGTTTAGAGAATGGATATAGGAGACTGAAGTGCGCACTGCAGCTCACAGACTAAGGTGGAGTGGAGACAGTCTGAAGATGCAACCTAGGCCAAGTCTGTGGGACAGTTTGCTGTGATTGTGATTTACGTATCATACTTAGACCATACTGTAGGGAGTGGAAATCATACTGTAGGGAGATGTAAATGGAGAGCAAGGCAGCCTAGGTTTTTATCCTAGCGCCTCGCCAGCATCCTGTGCTACCAGGCACCAGTGAGTTAGCCCCATGGAGTCTGACTTCTCAAATACAAACTGAGAGAACCTGAGCCAAACACTCGGCACATTCCCTTTAATTCATTCAAGCAAAATAGAGGCTGCACTCTATTTCCTCCTAAGTAGGTATGTAAATACATTTCTAATCTGATGTCAGAAGTTTAGTTTCCCCTAATGGGAAGATTTAAGAATCCAGAAATGACATCGTGTTCTGAAGCACTGTTTAAACTTGTTCATAGTAAATGAGCTACGTTATAGACAGAGTGTTACCCCAGAGCTTACTCTCAAAACTTAGTCACAAATAGTGGAGATATGACCTCAGTCTATACCGCATTGCAAGACAAATGTCAAAAGCAACACTTTTGTTGATTATTCGGTTTCATCAAGACCATGCCTCCCAGAGATGCCATGCTTCTTATCAAGTCCCAACTTGGACTCAAGGACTCTATTCTTAACTTGTGCGGGTCACCATATCTGTAATTCTCCTGCTACTGTTGAGATTTTTGTCCAGATAACTCCTTATCTCTGGGATTTCTGGCCTCAGATGCAAATGTCCCTGAGAGAGCTCCCCCCACCCCACCCCCGTGAGCCCTGAGCCAGGAGGTGAGAATGTAGGTGTTGTAAGTGGTCCCCTCACACACCATCACATCAAAACGGGAAGGAAATGTGAAGTGTGCAGCCCTGAGGAGGCTGTTAGCACAGGGAAGCCTGGACAGAGGCCAAACGAAAGCCCTGCGTACACAAAAGGGAGATTGGGCCACAACAAGAAGCCCAAAGGTAAGTGGGCAGAGAGAAGGCAAAGCGGCTTGCCCTTGTTACCCTTGTTCCAGGGTGTCCTGAAGCCGAGTGTCCCATCCAGTCAGTAAAGCCCGAGGTGAGCGAGCTCTTCCTCGCTAATCCTGAGATGTTTTAGTGACTGAGCCATGTTCACGGGCACGTCAAGAGTACTTGAAATTAGATGAGATATTGCACATGAAATGATTCGGATCAACTCTCGGGTCCGAAACAGATGGTATTGTTTTTATCTGATAGCGAAAACAAGGGTAAAGGGCTTCGGCGGATAAAGGGAAAGGAAGTAGCTATGTAAATATATAAAATTGTAGCTGGCAGCAGAAGCTAATTTAGTCCAAAATGGCAATTTTGCCCTTTCTTAATCATAACATCAATCTTTCACTTCTGAACAGAAACATAGGTAGATCTGAGAGCCTTTCCTTGCCTGAAAAGAGCAGAGAAATAAAACAGAAACAGGGTCCTCCTGGGGAAAGAAGCTGTGGTGGTTTGAACAAGAATGGCCCCATAGGCTCATATATTTGAATACTTAGTCATCAGAGAATGTGTCCTTCTTGAGGTAAGTGTGACTGTGTTGGGAGAAGTATGCCACTGGGGTGGACTTTGGGTTTCAAATGCTCAAGCCAGGCCCAGTGTCTGTCTGTCTGTCTGTCTGTCTATCTATCTTATCTATCTCGTACCTGATGACTAGGATGTAGAACTCTCAGTTACTTCTCCAGCACCATGTCTGGCCATGATGAGAATGGACTAAACCTCTGAACTGTAAGCCAGTCTCAATTAAATGTTTTCCTTTATGAAAGTTGCCGCGGTCACGGTGTCTCTCACAGCAATAGAACAATGCCTAAGAAAAAGGCTGTAAGATTAGTTGATGCCAGAGTGCACAGAAGACACCAGGGGCTCCTGTGGAAAAAATTCTGTGTTTGGGTAGAAAAAAGTAAGCTCCAAATATCAGTTAGAATGTACAGTAAGTTCCAAATAACAGCTAGAATTTACACAATTAACCAGCACCCATTTATACAATGACTAGAATAGACACTCTGACGTCACCTTTGAGCCTTCCATTTATGGGTAATGGTGGTCTATGACTTTCCACATATCTCTGCAGCCATCCCTTCAGCAACAATTAGCAAGTGACTTTAAAATGTTCTATTTCTGAATGTCGTACTTGAAGATGATGTTAGAATTTTGAAAAGCAATCCTTCATCCTTCAATGGTTGCACTTAGCCAAGCTTTGAAGCATTTTTATAGTCATGAATCATAACAGGCATAAAGCAACCCCAGAACAGAAAAAAAAAATTCTAATTCATATGGGAAACTTGAGTACTTGCCTTCCATAATTTTCTGGTAATACAAACTTAGATGATGACTCTTGATTTCCTGAACAGTTTGAAACGCTGAATCGCATTAGACCAAATTCAGCCTCCAAAAATACTGCACCACTCAAAATTCTAGTCCTTTAAAAAATATTTTACTCCAGGTGAAGAAAAAAGAAACAGAATGAAATAAATTATGCAGTACCATAAGCACAACATAAAATAGAGGTACCCCAAACCACAGTTTACATTTCACAAGGTTTTCAAACAAAAGATTCATATTAAACACCACTAAGAGCTGTGAATGAGGTCCAGGAAAAAAATTAAAACAAGAAATGGGGATAAAAGAACAGAAGAAAGGAAAAGAGGGAGATCCTAACTTAGAGCTAATTTACTGTAAAGTAGGAAATGTATTTAAAGTCGTTATCTATATCTGAGGTCAAATATTTCTTCTGTCCAGTTTGGCAGACATGAAGTTTTCTCCATTTGTTCTTTGCTTGGGTGCATCAACAATCTATCTAAATAACTATTTGAAGTGCAGACAGAAACTCTGCCTTTGTATAAATCTGCAACTATCTTAAAACAAAATGTTTAGTTTTTTAAAAAAAATGTATATCTTTGTCAACTGTGTAGTTTAGCAAATGTATCATTCCGTTTCACCTTGTAGACTTCAAGACACAAATTAAAATGCATCAAATCACCTGAGAGCTAAATTAACAGTCCTAACTCACGTTGTAATAACCATTCATAATGATGTCTGTGGAACATGCAACCTCATTAGGAATCAAATTATAAATGGAGGATGATTTGTGAATGACAGGATTAAAATGCCTTTATACAAATCCATATGGTTCTTGAGAGAATAATAAGTTTAATTAGTAAATATTATGTATTTTGTATTTCCTTAAGAAGGAAACTGAAACTTGGTTTCACTATAACTGAAATAGTAAATTATTAATGAGTTCCAGTTAAGTGGCATGTTATTGATTCATTGCTCTCTTTGGAAGAAGAGGTCCTGAATGAACACACAAATGAGAACATAGTGGACTTGTTGTGCCACTAATCCCCGGCACTTCTCCCTAGTGGATGTATATGTGTGATTTGACGCAATGGAAAAGCAAAGTCACTGAGCAAAAATGAATAGCTATGTTAAAATCCAATACAGCCAAGGATAATAAATTTCAATGCCTGATTTTGCCTTTTAAAAATCCTCCCAAAGGAGAGGCTGGAGAGATGTCTCAACTGTGCTTGCCTAGAAAACACAGAGACCTGAGTTCCATCCTTAGAATCTGTGGAACCAAGCCAGCATGCAGCAGAGATGATGTTGTCAGTGATGAGTGCTGCCGCTGGCGGCCGAGTTGATGTCTACAATCTGTGCTGTCAACTGAAAGCATGCGTAGTTCCATTATCCGTGCTGCTGCTGACTGCTGTGAGCAAGGTAGCTTCGTCTGCAGTGGTCTCGGTGAATTGCACAGAATTGCACACCCACCCACCCACAAAGCAGTTCTTCCAAATTCACTCCTTTTCTATCTACAAGCAACGGGGTCAGTAAGATGCCTCAGCAGGGAAAAGTGTTAAGTACCCAGAAGTGACCTCTAACCCATGGAAGGAGAGAAATGACTCTCAAAAGTCGTCCTCTGACTTCCATACATGCACTGCGGCATGAATGTGCCTGTGCTCCCACAGATACATCACACACACAGAGACACTAATAATAAATAAAATAATAAGTAATAAAAAGGCATGTTTGAATATCTAAGTGAGATCTGATCAGAGGAGCAACAATGGAACAGTAACTCACGGCAACAGATGCCAGTAGCGGCAGCATAGACAGTGGCTATCAGGAGTCATATTCAGTTTCTAATGGTCCAATCCACAATCCTCCTAAGTAATTAATCCCGCTCCCACTCTAAAGGTACCTAGGAAGAGTATGCAGATTATGCTGCATAGTAGTATGCCAACTTTATACAATGGTCATGTGACAAGAAAACCTCAAACGAGAAAAATTCCTCCATAAGCTGTGGGCAATCTGTAGTGCGGTCTCGTAATTAATGATTGATGTAATGTAAAAGGGCCCAGCCCAATGTGGGCGGTGCTACCCCTGGGGTGCTGCTCCATGGAGTTATAAGAAAGCATGGGGAGCAAGCCAGTAAGTAGCTTCCTCTATGGCCTCTGCTTCAGTTCCCGCCTGTGGGTTCCTGACTTGGGTTCCCACCCTGACTTCCCTGGATGATGGACTTCAAGCCGGAAGATGTAATACACCCTCTCCTCCCCAAGTTGCTTTTGGTCATGGTGTTGTCTCACCAGGAATAGAATCCCTGGGTCCTTCGGCTGTATATTGCATCTGTTAGACGATCTCTTAGCTACAGCTTCCCCTAATTTTTGTTTAAAAATTACTATATGATTTCATATAAGAGAAAAGAAGGCATGAGGACCTTAGAAATTCTAAGAGATAATTCTTATCTCTTCTCTGGTGGGATGCAGAGAAACAACCCCTGGGGACTGACTCCCTCCAGATGACTGAATAAAATCGTTCTGAGACTGTGACCCTGGCTGGTGACAAACCAGCCTCCCCAGATGATTCCCCCTCTAACAGTACAACGCATCCCACAGAACAATGGCCAATTTGGCATCACAATGCTCCTTAAAGAGGCTGTGTATATACGCCTAAAATATATAGGAACACTATTATTGTGGTTTAATATGGCTGTCTTGACTGAATTTGGATTCAAATCACAATATGTTAAGAAAGTAAAATCTCTTCATGGTATCTAACATGGCACTTCCACAATAATACCTCCAATTGGGTAGCCTGGGTAATAAGAGTCTCACATAAAAAAAATTATGATTTTTTTAGACAGGCTTATTTTAGTTTTTTCAACTTTTTTTTTTTAACATAGGAAGTTGAGGCATTTTACTTAGTCACTGAAATGAACAAATTACCTTGGGTTTACAATTCTGTTCATTGTTTTTCTTGGCAATCTCAGAGCAGTTTGTGAAATTCAGTCCTAATTCAAGTTGACAAAGTATTTTAGGCCACTGGACTTGCCACTTGTGTTATTTCCCAGCCAGATTCAAATGGAAAACACGTCCCCACCCTGCACACAGTTTTGTCCCAGAATCCTTCCTCGGTGAGCTCAAATGACACTTTTTTAAAAACTAAGTAAGGCTAATGGTAGCTGTACACATGACAGTTTTTGACAGAGAAAATGAAGAATAGACATACTTTAAAACACCAGCTCCTTTTTCTCAAAAGAAATAATGCTAATGTTAGCTTTCTGTGGCAAACTACAAAAGACCCTTAGACATTTGTCGTCAGGGTCTAAGCTGCCCTGCATTTCCTACATTGTCTGTAGAAAAGATGAGCTAACATACACTGGTGAGGTCGCCATTCGTGAAATATAGGATAGGAAAATGGTCTCAATGTCTTGAAGTCTAGATTCATGTTATAACATCATATAAAAATTAATGTGAAGTGTTCATTATAGTGGCACTTCTAAGTAGTTTTAGTTATCTATGACTTGAGCCCCTGAAATAATCATTATATAAGTAAAAATAAAATACACATACATAAATCAATACAGAAAAGGAAAATCAGCCTTTGATTTTTGAATTTGCCTTTCAAGTCGTTATATAACTCAAGAAGCAAGTGTATTAAGACCTGAGAGAGGTAATGGAGGATCACCCATGAAACAGGGGGAGCAGGACTGTGAGAATCTCCAGCCCCAGCAAAACCTGAAGATTCCCATTAAATATACTGATTTATCTCCAGCTCTGCAGAGCCTTTTCCCCAGTTAGCCTCATTCCTTTTATTGCCTTTGGGATACATGATGCTTTCCTAAAACCAAGAATGACATTTATGTTGTCAGTAGCAGTTGGGACCAAGTAAATGGCCCAGGATTCAGTGACTGCCCACACCCAGCAGATGGAACAGGAGTCTGGTGTAAAGGCATGCAGATGGACGGAGCCCAGTTAGCACTAATGTAGAGGGCAGCAACCAGTGAATAAATGGAGGTTGGAGCAGGCAGTCAAGAGGACAGTTAGCCAGCACTGGGGAAGATCGTCTGGCAATAGCCAAGTTTCTTATAAGAAGATAAAACAGCGAATGCATGTGCAATGCAATGCATTCCAGTCAGATAAACTCAGGGTTGGCCTAAGAAAGGCTCAGCAGCCCCATGAAGCTCCCTTGCAGTTCAGAGAGCGGGGTGGGGGTTGGGATGCGGTGGGGAATGGGTCAATACTTCTGGAAGGTAAGCAAGAAGGGAACTGGGAACCTGGTCTGGGCAGTCCTGGGGTCCTGAAACACTACCAAATGGCTAAGAGGAGAGTACGGTGAAGGAATTCAGTCACAATTAGCTGGACAATGGGTGCAAAGGTATCATAGAATAAATGCAGTTTAAAGTTATGGAAACTAAAGGAAATTATAGTTAAGAAGCACAAAGACAAGGAAATGGGGAACAGGGATAAGGAAGCCAAGTAGGAGAAAGAAAGCAAGATAAGAGGGAAGAAAAATAGCAGGGATGATAGAATGCACACGGCAAAAGATAGGCCATTCATGAAGTTTAAGCAGGCACATCAAAGCCAAATAACACAATTAAAAATGAAAATATAAAAGTGATTTTTAATTAAAATAATAGGTAAAATAAAATACAATAGCAGTCAGTTGAGGGAAGCGTGGTTTGGGTTTAGAGATGTCATAATGCCAATGATGCCAAATGTTCTACTCTCCCAGAAGAGTAGAGTTGCTATCTGGACTCCCATTACATCACTCCAGTCAGTTAGGTAGAGTGGCACACTGGGTACCAGATCTCTTCCTCAGCATCTGCTTCATGCAGCATATAAATCTGCAAGCTAAAATTTTGCTTTTGCTGTGTTTGTTCCTTCCCCTCTTCTGTTTGCAAATCAAATAGGAAAAGGAGGCATTCTCTTTCCATGATGCTTCTCAGTTAGGGGTGGAGGGGGCTGGGTCCTTTGTTAAGGTTGAGCAACTCGGCATGTTAACTTGTCTTTCGTTGTCTCCAAGTTGCTGAGACCTGCCCTTGCCACTACATGCTTCTCACCTCTTTTAGAACCAGACGTCTTGGAGAGTACTATTTGTCTCTCCTCTTTGATGTCAGAACCTCTTTCTCTTTGAGACCCCGTTTTACTGTGTAGCCGAGGCTGGCCAGGAAACTGCTTTTGTTTCTTCACACCATTTAGCTACCTTACCTCACGTCCCATGTCATAACACAAGCAGCTTGGATGTTCATCACACTCAACACTTTGCCTGTAAGTCTCTCAAGTGTCCCTCATTCATTCCACTTTATTTCTAAATGTCTCGTTGCAATATGATAAGCTAGGACTACTGCCAGTAAGCCTGGGTAGGGTCACTTTTCTGAGTTAGAGGTGCTCTAGCGTTCCTTCGGATACATCAGTGCTGGAAATGGCAGCTGGTACATCCTTGTAGGCCATCGGAAGCCTGAGAAGATCTTGGCCGCTCTTCTCCTTCCCTCTCTCACTGAAGCCCTGTCCATAAATGAACATAAACCAATCCTGCTCATTTGTTCTCTATCACGTGTACTTTTAAACATCCTAAATATAACAGTATGAGTTCTGTTCATGAGCCATTTTCTTGCCCCTGGATTAGTTAACCTTCGTGGTAATATCTTAGTTCCCCTCCCCATGGCTGTGATAAAACACCCTGACAAACGTCCCTTAACAGAGAAGGGGTTTGTTTTAGCTTACAGTTAGTTCCAAGGAGATAGCATCTATCCTGGTAGGGAAGGCATGATAGCAGGCAGAAAAGACACGGAAGGAGGAGCAGGAGGCTGACAGTATTTACAGAATTACAGTATTTTTAACACTGTATTTACACTCAAGAAACAAACAGGGAAGAGGAAGTGGGGTCAGGATGTACAGCCTTAATCCCTGCCTCCAGTGACCCATTTCCTCCAGAAAGGCTCCCTCCTAGATGTCCAACAGCCTTCCAAAACAGTGTCACCATGAGGGAACAAAATGTTCAGAGCACATGAGCCTATGGGAGACATTTCACATCCAAACCATTCCATCCCTGACTCCTACAGGCTTGTGGCCATCTCTGACCCATGGAGTATAACCTCAGAGAGCCCCATAGCCTGGTAATGGAAATACCAAAACCTATAGCTCTGTGTCAGACATCTGGAACTCATAACGTAACTGTGTTCATTTGAACAGGCTGCCTTTGGCACACACACTCTCTCCCTTAGGCTGTTGCCACTCTTCTTGTGTACTTTTCCAGGGAAACATCTCGTAGCTCTGATAACTTTAAATTCCTGGAGTCTCTACTGGAACTTTGGCTTCACCTTCTCAGCGCCGCACCTGTTGACAGAGCCACACCATGTCATCTTGGGGTTTCCTTTCAGGACCCCAACCGTGATATACAAGGCCTGGCCTCATCCATTCTCTAAAACTCTGGAGCAAGAAGACTCCATGACCCCCTTAGTTTTGAATCTCTCACACCTTCAAAACCGTTGTCACATGGACAATACTGCCAAGTTCTGTTACTAGCTTTGGCGAGTGCCTGGGCCCTTTGGACCACAATCATACCTGCTTCTGTGCACTGAATTTGGGGAAATGCTCTTCTAGGAGTTGCCTTGGAGGAGCAGTGAAACCTCTCCCGTTCATTTTCAGCTCGTGTTTCTCCTTTCACAGAGCTGGCATCTTCACATGCTAGAGCCTGTGAAACTCCAGGAGTTGGGTGAGCCTCTGTCCCCCTAACTAACTCCAGGAGTTGGGTGAGCCTCTGTCTCCCTAACTCCAGGAGTTGGGTGAGCCTCTGTCTCCCTAACTCCAGGAGTTGGGTGAGCCTCTGTCCCCCTAACTCCAGGAGTTGGGTGAGCCTCTGTCCCCCTAACTAACTCCAGGAGTTGGGTGAGCCT
>JAQHUG010000309.1:2299784-2312469 GCA_028555095.1 Dicrostonyx torquatus
AACTCCAGGAGTTGGGTGAGCCTCTGTCCCCCTAACTCCAGGAGTTGGGTGAGCCTCTGTCCCCCTAACTAACTCCAGGAGTTGGGTGAGCCTCTATCCCCCTAACTCCTGGAGTTGGGTGAGCCTCTGTCCCCCTAGCACCTCCACTGTCGATGCCCCCACCAGAAGAATGGTGGGGCACAACATCCACCCCAAATTCTAAACTCCATAAACCTCCTGAAAATCATCAAGTCTGGAGTCGAAAAAGCAAACGATCCCATCCACCTAGTCAATAGTTTCACCTCTTGGCACCAATTTCTGTCGTTTCTCCTCCTGTTACGGTGGCACTTTACTACAACTCAAGAGAGGAAAAAGCCTGTGCTGACTCCAGCTCAATGCACTGTCCACCACGGCAGGAAAGTCAACAAAATTTGAGCCTGAAGGACCCGGCCCAAGCGTGCCCAGGTCACAGCGCAGGGAATGATGGATGCATGCTTGCTAGTGCTCAGCTCCCTTTCTCCGTCTTCTACAGTCCCTGCTTTAGAAGTGGTCCCACCTACCATCAAGATGATGCTTCTCATGAACTCAAATGTGAGTTCATTGTAGAATAACTCTAGCTATGACTCAAAAGTTAGCTCTGTATTATCTTTGCTATTAAAAATAGTTCCCATGCCAGGTGGTGGTAGCAGCACATGCCTTTAATCCCAGCACTTGGGAGGCATAGGCAGGCAGATCTCTGAGTTAAAGCTTTGGTCTGCAGAGTGAGTTCCAGGACAACCAGGGCTACACAATGAAACCCTGTCTCAGAAAAGCAAGCAAGCAAAAACCAAACAAACAAAACCTAGTTCCCACAGGTGCCTGTCCCCTAGCACCAGGAGAGGACACAGAAGATGCTGCCCATGAAAGAGAGAGTAAACCCCTCATCAAACGTAGACATCTAGCACCTTGATCTTGGACTTTCCGGTATCCAAAATTACAAGAGATACGTCTCTATTATTTTAAATGTCATCCAGTTTATGGTGCTCTGCAGCCCAAGTGCAATGGTACTGAATGATTCATGTAACCAAAAAGGATTCATAGCACTCAGTGGTTTCTGTCGCTTGCTTAATTCCTTATAGACATAGTTTATGTGTGGCAGTACTATGCCTGCACGTGCATCCACACCACGGGTGTGACTGGTGTCTGAGGAGGTGAGAAGAAGGCGTTGGATCCCCTGTATCTGAAGTTATGGATGACTTTGAGCCACCATGTGGATGCTGGGAATGAAACCTGCATCGCCTAGAAGAGTAGACAGTGCTGTTAATCTCTGAGGCATCGCTCCAGCCCAAGCCCTCAGTGTTTGGCTCCTCGGGTGTTCTCTATGCCAAGGTTCAGTCTGTACACACACGGTCATAGATGACATGGAAAGAGGCAATTTATGAATTTTACTTTTACGCTGGCCACAAAACCTTACTAAACATCTCCCTTGCTGCTTCTTTAAAGATCATGTTAGTCTGCAGAAGTGTGATTTTCTGTCTTCATTTCTTTTCAGATTCTACACGATAATAATCATAACGACAACAACAAATAATAATAATTCATTCTGTAGAAAAAATAAAGTAAAACATTCAACAAGGAAAAGTATAAGAAATTTGAAAGGACAGAAAATATTTAAAGTCTGTCCCAAACTTCTCAGACACTCATAGACTTTAAGAAAATATTCAGTAGATGTAGAGTTCTGTGGCTTTGGAGAACACCTTAGATGCTGTGTTAGAAAGCATTCCAAAAGTGCTTCTAAGTTGAATGAGTTAAGTATGTCACTGAGATTGAGAGAGCAAGTAATGAAAAATGTCAGCATCCTGGTGAGAATGTTTAGTGTGTGGCAAAGAAGCCAGGGTAAGGCTGGTTTTATGTGCTCTCTTAATTATTTGGAAAGAGGAGTAAACTTTTACAGGTTGCATTCTGGAATGGTGCTAACTTTAATGATGCTACAAAAATAATTAATGGGAGAAATAAAATGTGCCATGGCCTAGAACATTTGGAAATATGATCCAGGAAATAAAAAATTGTTTTAATTTAAATAAATGGAAAAAATAATTTTGACAATTATTGAAGAATAAATTTTAAAAAAACAATTCAACAATTCTGGGAGTTTCATAATATCTATAAGACTAGCAAATTGTTTTAAATGTAACAAATATGGTTAATGTGGGTTTCAGCAGCTTTTGTTTAATTCACTCAAAAAAATGTAGACAAAATTCCTCTTAGGGGCATACAGACTCGAAAAAAAGAGACAAAAAATTTGAAATAATTTACGGGAGCTGAATTGACATGTCCCATGCTTTTTGGTATGGCACAGAGCAAGGATTATAAATGTTATGCTGTCTAAAATAAATATTGGATGTATTGTAATTGAAATGATCCTTAGTTGGTCTGTGTTCCCTAAACATCACTATCTTTAAAGACTCTTTATGACTGGATGCCTCTAGCACCAGGGCCATCAGAACAAAAACCTTCAGGTTCCAGCAAAAGGGGAGATGGTAAAACCTGGAATTCTCCTGCATGTCTGTAAACTATTAAAATATTTATCTATTATTAGGTACATTTGAGATCTAAATAAAAACTGTAAAAGAAGCTTGCAGTGTCCTGGACTGAAGAGAAAGCATGGTGTGAAGAGCAAGCAATTGGGCTACTTCTGCACATGCGCGTGGTGCTGCATAGGTTGAGCAGGTCCTAATCTCAGAAACGGGTTTTCTCTGGACCAGTCGAGGAAGAGTTAGCGCTTCACCCTCAGTGGAAAATGAAGAAGCTGCACTCTCAGAGAGTGAAGGGCGCAAATAAGTTATCACTAACGCATGGAGACAAGGAAGTTTGCTTCTCCGGGGGGTTTTGAGGACGGGGAGGAATTCTCTGAAATCACCACGGTCACTCACTGCCGCTGCCATCTTGCTCGTGGTGTTGTTTGAAGATCTAAATTCAGGCACCTACAAAGTTGTAAAATTTCATAAAAGAAAATTTGGCATTTGAAAATATTCCTTGCCAAGGGTGGGGAGGGGAGCTGAGGAGATGACTCATGAGCTAAAGGACATGCTGTGTGAGCGTGAGGACGTGAGTTTAGATCCCCAGCCCCCACCTAGAGCTGGCCATGGAGGAATGCCCTGTAAACCCAGAACTGAGGAGGAGGGAGAGGGGATGGGCACATCCCAGGACTCAGCCAAACAAGTTCAGCAGAAGCCAATATTCAAAAACAGGTTGAGGGATAACAGAGGATGAGACCAGAAGTCAACCTCTAACCTCTACATGTGTGTACACACACACACACACACACACACACACACACACACACACACACGTCTGTTGATGCCCTTGGGGTATGTGGCAAGAACAAGCTCACGTTCATTAGAGAAGGATAAGACAACTATCGGTGCAGGCAACATTGAATTCTCCACGGGGGAGCGGGGGAATGAACTCTGACACAGATAGCTTACAATACAAGCACAGACACAGAGTCAAATCACAGATTAAAATAGGGCAAACGGAAGTCATTCATCTTGAATAAATTTACATATAAAAGCAAAAACTTAAAGGGGAAGAGAGGGAGAACTTTAAATAATAATCTTGCTTATTATTGCTACCGTAAGAATGTGCCCCAGACAGAGGCAAACACATAGTAGGAACAGCGTCTCAAGTTCCAGAGACGGGCCACAGTGCCGACAGGATTGGCTTCCTCTGCAGCCTCTCTCTCTGATGTGGAGACACCTGTTCCTTTGTCTTCACACAGTCTGTCCCCTGCGTGTGAGCATGTACTGATCTGAGACCATTTTTAGCATTCACCATGATTCTTCTGTCTCCAGGAACTATGAAATGGCCTCAGCCTCTCACTTTGTCCCTTATGCTATCTTGGTCTTAAATTTTATTTCATCAGATATTAGTTAATGATGTCATTTAAACTGTCTCTTTAAGGACCCCCATCTCCAAATACGGTCACAGACTAAGAAAGTAGAAGTTAAGGCTTCAGCATGTAAATGGGATGGTGCGGAGGGACTGCGCAGGCCATAGCCGTGATTAAGAGAATTGATAGGCAAGCAGAGCAGAAAAGAATTCACACTCTAGAAAACCTGCAAAGGCAATTCTGGAAAAGGAAATTCTGGAAATGAAAATTCTACAAATGGAAAAGCCAATTAGATATAAAAGAAAATCCGTAATTTAAGGGATAAAACTGGAAAATTATTTCAAGGGCAGCAGAGACGCTTAGAGGAAGAAAATGGAAGCCAAGGGTTGGGAAGAAGGTCTTAGACGAGCTCCTGGCAGAGGATTTCAGAGGAGACAACACAGATGGCTCAGGACGCCTCTAAACTGGATCATTCCAGACAAGACAATGATTAGAAGCTGCCCCTGAGTAAGCCGGCAAAGGATGAGAGTTGAGATAGAGGAGAATAAACTCCATTCCCAAGACAGAAAAGGTGGAAAAACTTCAAAAACCACACAAAGGGAGTGAGGGCATTTGAAAATTGTAATGAAAAAGGCAAGTGGCAGCGAGTACTTAGAAGGCAAGGGAATTCTACAAACCCTGCGTTAGAACTCCAGCTGCCAGTGGTTGCCAGTTTTCAGAGCTGCTTAATGATGACCCATTAAGTATGACTACTGCTAGGAGCACGGAAGACAGGTGGTGCTGAGTGTGGTCTGATGAACTATGGGGCTCACTTAGGAAGTTTCAGGAGTAGATTGATTCCCAATTTTCTTAGAAACTATCATATTGATTTCCAAAGTGGCTGTACAAGCTTGCACTCCCACCAGCAATGGAGAAGTTTTCCCCTGGCTCCACATCCTCACCAGCATGAGCTGTCACTTGTGGTTTTGATCTTAGATAGTCTGAAGAGTGTAAGATAGAATCTCAGAATCTTTCTGATTTGCATTTCCCTGACGACTAAGGGTGTTGAACATTTTTTTAAGCGAGTCTTTTGAGATTCCTTTGCTGACAATTCTGTTTAGATCTGTACCCCATTTTTAATTGGATTACCTTGGCATGTTGATATCTAGTTTCGTGAGTTCTTTACATATTTTGAATATCAACCCTCTGTCAGATGTGGGGCTAGTGAAGATCTTTTCCCATTCTGTAAAAATGATCCCTAATGATATTCTGCTATATTCATGTATTGGTGCCTAGCCCACTTATCATCAGAGACTCTTCACCCAGCAACTGATGGAAACAGATGCAGAGACCCACAGCCAAACAGTAGGTCAAGCTCAGACAATCCCACAAAGAGGGGAGGGAAGAACTGTAGAAGCTAGAGGGCCAAGGACACCACAAGAAAACACACAGAATCAACTAACCTGGCCTCATAGTGGCTCACAGAGACTGAACAGACAATCAGGGAGCCTGCATGGAATGGCATAGGCCCTCTGCATATAAGGGGCAGTTGAGTATCTTGGTCTTATTGTGGGACTCCTAACAGTGGAATCAGGGAGGTGGTGCCTAGTCTCACTACATCTTGATATGCCATGGCTGGTTGATGTCCATGAGAGGCCTACCCTTGTCTGAAGAGACAAAGGAGGAGTAGTGGATGTGGGGGGAATGGGGAAGGTCAAGGGGGAGGGGTGGGGGTGGGGGGAGAGGAGGGAGAAAAAACAGTGGTCAAGGTATAAAATCAAAAAATAAATAATTACCAAAAAGGTAGTGGATGACTACAAGGAGGCATCATCTTCTGAACACAGCAGGGCAGCTGCTCATATGAACTCACCATGACTGGCAGTATGGGGCAAGCTCGAGCCAGACCAAATGGCAGCATTGAGAGAGGAACTGGGTACACAACTCCACCCCAGTTACAGAGCCATGGGCAGTTGTTAGCTGATGGGGGATAAGGGGAGATAGTTTTCTCTAAGAGTGTAGTCCTAGAGAGTGGAAGACCACACATCCAAGAATATTTTGGCAGCACAAATTAAGAATTTTTTCTGACAAAGGAAAACAGAGTTGTGTGTATAAGGACGAAGGAATGGACCTGGGAATAGTTAGGGGAACAGAGATGAATATGACTAAAGCACGTTGTATGAAACTCTCAAAGAACTAATAGAAACCAGAATTACTGCATTTATTAATTGATGTGTGTATGGACAGTGTATGTGAAGATGCCAGAGGGCAGCCTGAGAGAGTCGGTCCCCTCCTTCCACCATGTGAATCCTGGGAATCAAGCTCAGGTCATCAGGCGTGGCCATAAGAACCTTTACCCATTAAGCAATCTCACCCACCTTCCCCCAAAATCTTAAATCTCATATGGAATCCACAAAAGGGACAAATATCCACAGCAACTCAGACCATAAAGAATAATTCCAGAGATACCACAATACCTGATCTTAACTGATAAAGTCTCAATAATAGAAATAGAATAGTAAAGGCAAAAAAGGCGTGTGGACCAAAATAATAGAATTAGAAGACCCAGAATTAGAGCCACACAGGTATAGTGACCTAAATCTGCCAGACACATATGTCAAAAGCATGCATTGAAGACAGCCTCTTTAACAAATGGTGCTGGGAAAGTGGAATTTCCACACTTAGAGGAACAAAACTAGATCGATATCTTTTACCCTGCAAAAAGAAATCAATATAGATCAAATATCTTAATGTAAAACCTGAAACTTTGAAATTGCTAGAGGAAAATACTTCAAGATATAGGCATCCACACACTTTCTATAAAAGACTCTAGTTTACACAATGGAATTTTATGTCAATGTAATGAAATATGAAATCATGACATTTTCATGAGCTGAATGGGGTCATTGTGTTAAGCAAAATAAACCAGACCTGGAAAGAGAAAGCATCACATACTTTATCTCATATGCAGAACCTTGATTTAAAATTGTATATGTGTGTGAACGTGTGTGTGTGTGTGTGTGTGTGTGTATATAATATGAAACTGGAATTAGAACATTAAAAGAAAGAATTGTTGGTACAAAATCACGAAGAAACTAAAATAAAGGTACTTTGTGAAAATTAATTAAACTTGGTATATTTTTAAAGAACTAATGTAAGAACACAATGCAATATTAATCATTGAAAGGCAAAATGTAAAATGATCTCATTACAAGCAGTTCAAATGATAGGCCCTTGACAGGCAGATATACAAAGAGAGATTTATTTGTCCATATTATACAATAAATAATGTAATGTGTGTAAATTTCTTTGTTTGCTGGCTCTAGATGCTGTATTTAGCTGTATGTTTGTACAATACACCTTCTCTTTCTTGGTTTATTTCAAGAGTCGTTAATATCTCCATCTATTTAACTGAGAAATTTTTGTTGTTGTTTTTGTTTATTTTTTGCTTTTTATATTTGGAGGCTCTGTTTCGATGTGAGCATAGCTCATCACGGATAACTTCTTGCTCCGGGGGCTCATGCACTCCCTCTCCCTCTCTTTATCTCCTTATCTTTAAATCATTTCATCAGACACTAAAATTGTTAGTCTAGCTTTCTTTATCCACTATACACCTGACGTATTTTTATGATTTGTTTGAGTCAGGATCTCACTATACAACCCAAGCCGGCTTCCACTGTGTCTGGCTTCCAACTGCTGGCATGATCTATAGCTATTTTTAATTGACGTTCTTTGGATTTCCTGGCCTTGCCTATGTATATTTTAATTTATGATCCTCTGGGGTCAAAATTTCAATTTCTTTTCAATTTTACTTGGGTTTTTGTTTGTTTGGTGTTATGTTTTATTTTTTAACCTCAAAGGAGTGACTCTAACATTCAGCAACACTCCCCTGGCCAGAACTTATCTGCATGCCCACACCTAGCACAGGACACTGAGCACAGGCATTCTATTCAAATCTTTTTTGGTAAAGAAAGCGAAGAATGAATTTCTATTGGGGTCTTGATGCATCCAGTCTCCCACAGTGGGAAGACCGGTCCAGAAACTCCTGCCACCAATAACCCTTGGTCCTGGATTTCTAGATGACCCTGTCCAACAGATCCAAAACATGGGTGAATCATAATTCCATAGCCACACACCAAGACACAAGTAGTCCTGCCCTGTTTTTTCTATATCCAATTTATAACACCAGAATAAAAAACAAGGCCATCACAACAGATGTGTCCATTTAGAGAGAGGAAATGGGAAATCACTCATCCAGAGTTGTTCTCAAATGCTAATTCCTATCCTCCCCGACCAGGCCATAGTCCATGGTAAAGCCATTTGACACACACAGTACTGGTCCCCTGGAAGAACTGCCTCATTCAGCATCATTACTGCCCATCCATTTGTTCTCTGAGGTACTGCTTTACCTGCTGTGCCCTGCTCATATCTCCATCACCTACGGGAATTACAGTGATGCTCTCTCTAGAGCAGGGCAGATCTTTAGCCAGCTCACCACCTGGCCAGGACTCTGGTCAAAGGGTTTCTTGGTGAATTAGGTAGCAAATGAGCACAGCATTTGCTGGACGAGCTTGTGTTGCTTTGAAAATACAATTTCCTGAGATGTTTAGCAGACTTTGAACCCTACTTGTTTTCATGAATTCCATATGCAGGTTTCCACAGCCAAGAATCTTGCCTAGACTTAAAATTCACGCGCCAGGTCCTGCCTATGCCTCCTAACAGCTTCAGGATGGCTTGCTTGAGGTCACATACAACACAAGCATGAGTAGGAAGATGAAATTCTTAGAATCTTAGCCACCGGAGTGGCTTGAACTCTGTGACCAAAAGTCTTAAAAGGAGGTCAATTTTTTTAATGTAAAATAAACTTATCCAAACATATTTACCTCACTAGCTTCTCATTCTGTACCATAGAAAATGTTACATTGTTCTTCTGGAGGCTTTGTCTAAAAGAAGACGTTGCAAGTTATTTGGTATGCCAAAGTAAGCTGAACTTTTGACATGTCTGAGAGTAGTTTTTCTATGCCTTCAACGTTCCATGGGACTTTGGCTAGGTATAAAATTGTAGGACCAATGGAACTCCCTTTTTCTTTCCTTTATGCCTTTAAAAGTTTGACTCCTTTTTCTTCTGGCTTGAAATAGTGTTGAGAAATTTTAAGTTAACATTATTCTTTTTCTTTTCCTTTTAGGACTTACTAGAAGTTTCTCAACGTGGTTGTTTTTTAAAATGTGGTTGGTATGCAGCTAATGAAATTTCCCTTGTTTGGCCTCTTTAAAATGTTTATATCTCAGAAGCCAATCTTTTGCTTCCTGCCTTTTGTGTGAACTTTGAAACTGAAGTATATAGTATGTGTAACCTAAAGCTGTAAGAGTCAGGCACACAGCTCAGTGAATATTCTCATGTCACCATCACCCAACTCAAGAGATTTCCAACTTCCCAGCTTGCTGTGAGAATGTCTCTTGGTAATTTCAGAAGCTACACCCATAAATTCTTTACCAACAAGACTGCCTACTCATGAGCTGAGCAAGGACAACACCAATAGACAAGCCAAAGTGGGCAGGGAAAGACCACAAGGCAACAAACCTACACAAGAAGCTACATGCCACCAAGGAATTCTAAGAACGGGAGAAATAGTCTCCCCCAGCAAAGAATGCCACAATTGCTTACCCAATATAAAATAGTGAGCCCTGAAAATATACATACAAGTAGCATTATACAGACTGAGCAAGTTATATTTAGAAATATGTGTGTATGTGTGTGTATGTGTGTGTGTGTATATTCATGTAACAGCAATTAATGAAAAAGAGGTCATTATTTCAAAAGAGACCAAGGAGGAGTCTATGAGAAGGTTTGGGGGAGAAAGGGGAAGGGGGAAATGGTGAAATTACAGCATAATCTCAAAAACTAAAAGCAATCATAAAAAAGATTCCCTCAAGATCGCAGAAGGGAAATAATTTTAACTTCTATCATCATTTATTACTGTTTATGTTATTGTATAAATGGCATAACACAGTATGTACCCTATTGAATCTTTTTTACTTGGCATCATAGTATGACAGACTCACTCATCTTGTGAGGGGAAGCAGTTTATTCTTTTCATGGCTGCTAAGCACTCCATCTTAGGACCATTCTCTCCATTTATTTTAGTTTCTCTTTTGATAGACATTTGAGAGGCTTCAGGTTAGGACTATTATAAACATCACAATAAGACTTTTCGCGTCTGCTAAATACACATATGTGTGCACTTAGATTGGGTACAGACCAAGGAGTGAAATTTCTGAGTTGCAATGTATGCATAGGATTAGCTCTAGTGGGTATTGTCAAACAACCTACCAAAGTGGCTGGATTCATTTAGACTCTTGCCAACAATACATAAGGGTTAAATTATAACAAGATGTTGAATTCTGCTAATTTTGCATGGTGGATATATGATGTTTATTGAATTATTGTTCAGTCCTATGTGTTTGAAGACTCCAAACTTTTAGTAGAAGTAAAACTTTTGAAAGTGAAGGTAATTTCAGGAAGAATGTTCAGTACAATAAGGTGAGACGACTTGACTGGCATGCCCCTCCCCCTGCTGTGGCAGGATGTCTGTAAAGGGAGGAAGTAAGAAGAGATACTAACTAGCTGGACTCTGGGTCCTTTGACATAAGAAGACACAGAAATTATGTGAATAACTTCAAGTTCTACTCAAGACTCCTCTGAGTTACCTTATAGTTGCTCTGCACTCAAAATTACCCTTTTAGAAGGGTCCTTCAATGGCCTACTTTCCACTCAAAGTCAAGAAGCTTTCACAGGAAACCTAAGAGAAAAACCAAAGGGAATTCTGGGAGTGGGGAAAAAGCACAAGGGAGAGTAGATGAAAAGACTTCAAACAAAAGAGCGGTTCTTAATGCACTGCCTGGTTGTGCCTGGACAGAACAAGGAACAGAATGGGGAGTCCTGTGGATTAGGTGGCTGTCTAGCTCCCTGCCTTGAACCGTAACAGGAATGTGGCTGTCATCGCCAAAGGAAAGCACCATCTTGTGTATATTAGTCTCGTGGTAGGCTTGTTTACAGTGCACTTTACATTCTGGTCAGAGCAGAGCCAATAGTTATACTTGAATCAGCATTACTGGAGGAAGCTCTGGGAATGTGCTCCACAAACAAGCTCCCTTGATGATGCTGGTGCGCAGCCAAGTTTGGGAACCACTAATATGTAATCTTTTGTATCCCTGACTTTTGGCCCATATACTTGAATAATTGAAAGTCACTAAACCATGGATACTTCTGGCTCTTTCTTGGAGGTCAAGGAAAGTTCATTCAGGGGGCTGTGGGTGCATCTGGACCTGCAGACAAGATGTGATTTGCCTGCATCTCTGATGAGAGAGCCTGCAGCATTCAGTTCCAGCTCGATAGTAATGAGCCCATCCGAGCGCACCAAGAGACAGCACCTCTAACCCTTCAACTCTAGAACACAGCGGGGTCATATGAAAGCTGCACGAAGGCTCTGCCTTCTCAACAGTTAGGCATTTTGTTGGTCACTTTCAAGGGCTTTCCAGGAAAGCTGAAGAGAACACTGGATTAAAAAACTAATAATACTTAAAGGGGAGGGCTGGTTTGTTAAATTAGGTGTCCATCATTCAATGTTTCAGAGCTTTTGATCTAGTATTACAAACATTTCTGCCCCATCCAAAGCAGGGCATTTTATTCCATGTGTCCTGCTAGGAAAATCTCTCCAAACAAAATCACTTTTTCTCACATCAACAATAACCACTCTTCATTCCTTTCTTTTTCCCTGTATCTTTCCATAGATTTGGAAAGTCTTTTGATCCAGCAAAACTCGGCCTGCAACATTTACTGTGCGCCGCTTCCACGTGGGATAATGTTTCAGATGCTGAGGACTTGGACATATAATAAAAGATTTAATTTTGGCAAATATCCAGCATGGTAAAGGTCATGACCAACTTTTAACAGCTTAGAAACCAAAACCTCAGTGAGGTTCTTCCGCCTGGCAAGCCGTGTAGCCGGGTGTGAGAGCCTGTAGCTGTGCAAGAGTCTCTCTCCCCAGGCAGGTCTTAGGGTGTGGCATTTCCGGCTCCTGCCACAATGTGAGTGGGTTTTAAGTTGTATTCCCTGGAACCTTAGCATTCCTGCAGGAATCGACAAATGTTAAGATAGGGTTTGTTCATTTGGTTCAACTATTACAAGTCAAACTTTAATGAGGCAAATATTGCTATCCATTAACTTGTGTGATCAGGCTCATTGGCTTTTGTGTCCTACAATAAAGTAAAAGTTCATCTATCAACTATATTTAAGTTTTGTATAAATGCACTGATAGCTGGATTTTTGTGCCCACCCCAACTTAGCTCTAACACCACCACCCTGTTCAAAATAGTTCATCACCTCTGCATTACAGCATCCACTGGGCAGTCCTCAGCCTTGCTTACTGGATAGAACAAGAACTGGGCACAGCTGCCTGACCTTCCTTTCTTTTTTTTATTTTTCATTTGCTTTGATTAGATTTATTTATTTTATATGTGTCCTAGTGTTCTATTGATGTGAAGATACACCATGACCACAACAGTTCTTATAAAAGAAGGCATTTAACTGGGGCTTGCTTACATTCGGAGGTTTAGACCATTATTTGAAGGCGGGAAGCATGGAGGCATGCAAGTAGACATGGTGCTGGACTGTTAGTTCTACATTTGGATCTGCAGGCAGCAGGAAGAGAGATAAACCAGACCTGGCTTGAGCATTTGAAACCCCAAAGCCCACCCTCAGTGACACACTTCCTCCAGCAAGGCCACATCTACTCCACCAAGGACACACCTCCAAATCCTCTCAAGAAGCACCACTCCCTAATGGCCAAGCATTCAAAT
>JAQHUG010000310.1:0-24623 GCA_028555095.1 Dicrostonyx torquatus
GCCTGCCCTTCTCTGCCTGGGGTTCAGGGACCCGCGGCTGCTGTCTCTGCCTGAGACTGGCTGCCCTCAGGGCCTGCCACCTGCCCACCCTGCTCGCTCGCTGGGGACCAGCCATCTTAGTTTGGGGACCTGCTGCCGGAGACCCACCCAAAAGAATAAAAAGAACAACAATAATAACGCATAATTTCAAGAGTCTTAAACTGGAGTGAGGTACTGTGCTGTGTCCATCGGCCTCGCGCACTGAGATGCCATGCCCAGTGTAAACGGTGCTCATTGTGTACACAGAACCAAGGCTGGGGAAATTACACAATGTAGTATGGACACACCTGGGATTCACTGTACATCTAATTTTTAACTAAATTTTTGGTCACTGTTCAGGAAGTCTTTACTGTGGACAAGCTTTTTCGTCTTCTGCATTCGGTTGTCCCCCACATAGAGTCGGAACACTGTGACCATCTTTGTCAAACCTGCCCAGACAGACCCACGTTCTTCCCTTTCAGAAGTCACGGAAGCCCAGCACAGCTGCACCGAGCTCTTGTCTCTCACCCACATCAGCCCCACCCCCTCTTGAGTCTGCTTCTCTGGTATCCTTATCGGGGAACAGGAGGGAGAGGTGCCCTTCCCCTCTTTTGGATGCTCCTAGTTACTGACTATTCTTCTGGGGTCAGGTGGTGTGGGACGAAGAGAGAAACTGTACACAGAAGACATGCAGCCATGGCCTGCCAGCACCCTTGGGAACAAATCAGGAAACATTAGGTAACTAACTAACCTCAGAGGAGGGAACTGATGGCTGAAAATCTCTAGTCTCAATAACAAAGTGCTGTAGGGGACTCAGCTGAGCAGGAGGGGAATAAAGTGGAGACCCCATCCTGGAGGCGTGGTGAGCTTTGGGGAGTTCATTCATCCTTGCTTGACTGGAGCCATGACCTAAATCTGCCCTGTACTTCCAGTAACAAACACTCGAAAGAGCAAAATCCAAGGAGAAGGGAGTTAAAAGTTGTGGACTGGCGGAGGAAGGGGAGATGCCAGGGAAACACTCTTGACATTCAACAAGAGTGCTTGAATGATGGCATTTTAAAATGGTGGTCTAGCCGCTCTAGAGGAAACCACACATCCTTGGGATCCAGAGCACTTGACACTGGAGTGTATGGGAACCCTGGCCTGCTGGGTACCTCTAGACAACCAGGAAGACAGTTTTAGGGAGAGCAAATGATATTCAGTCTGGTCAGAGCTGAGGTGTGACCAGTCCTTACAGCCCATCATGGGAAGGAGTGCCCAGGGATGGGACCAGAATTCTCAGACCTGTGAAAGGCTGCCCAGAAGCAGGAACAGGATCTGCCATCAGACCTGGGGAACCCAAGAGCTGGGATGGTTTTAGGGTATCCCATTGTATTTCTGTACCTCGTTTCCTTTCATTCCACCCCCAGCCAGGGCTGCCTCATCTTCCCAGACCTTGCCTTGTAGTTCTGTCTCTTCTCTACCACCGGCCCCACCCTGCTTTTTTCCTACCTGCTCTCTAATTGATTTCTTGGTACACACAGTATTATTAGTGCTCCTTTACTTTCTGAAATGACTGGCGTTGAAAGAGCAACTGCGTCTTAATTGACCTTTACTGCATTTTCAAAGTCAGGTTACCTTTTGCTAATGATTGTCTTGCAGACAGCAGCTCACCCCCAGAGCAGGGACTGAGTCTGATGTGCAGAGCGCATGGGAGGAAGGTCTAGACGCTAAACTAGACACCCCATCTAGGAGAGAAAAGTGATAGCTTCACCCCATTACAATGAGCCCCTCTTAAACATTGTGAACATGTCCCCTAAAAGAATAAGGGGGTCTTAAAAAAGAAAGTGCTCTATGAACCTGAAGGCACTTACGATTATTTATATAAAAATTTAAAAGACATGTTTTATTCTACAAAGTTTTAATTATTAATTGACACTATGCAAAATTTAAAATATTTACATGGTCTGAAGAGAACCAGAGTGTTACTCTGGAAGTTTTCAGCACAATGTTTACCAGTAGTTTCCTTCAAAACTCGTTCCTGAAAACTTAGAGTTACATACCAGCACAGCCATGGGTGAGAAGGCATTCATTTTGGGGTTTGCTAGTCATTTGCTTCAGAGGCCCCCCAGTCAACCACGCATTCATTGTTTAGTTCACAGAAGCTGTGAGTGGAGCTCATGAATGCAAGCGTGGGAGTGGCGTGGGTTACGAAGTCAGGAGTTTGCTTCAGAGGTCTAACAGTTTACACCCGTGAGAGGAGCAGGGGATGCAGTCCCTAAGCCATGACTCATGAAGAGAAGGCAGGGCCCATCCTCACTCAGGAGAGAGAGCTTGGCAGTGACAGAGTCAGTGGTCTTGGCTCACCAACTGTCTTTTTGTCTGGATTCTTAAGACGTCAAAACTAGTCTAAGCTAGCTCCCACCACCTGCTTTCCTCCATCCCTCACTCCTGCCCACGGCTCTCCTCCTGCACACTTCCTCATCTCTGCACACCCCTGCACACACCCTCACCCCTGCACACAGCTTTCCTGTACACACCTTCACTCCTGCATACATCCTCAACTCTGCGAACAGCTCTCCTCCTGAGCATGTCCTCACCCCTGCACATGCCTCTCCTCCTGAGCACATCCTCACTCCTGCACACAGCCCTGCCTTCTGAGCTGTCTTGCAATGATGGAGGAAAAATTGAGACAGTTTCCAGTATTCTAGGTTGGTCTCAAAAACCATTATATATAGCCAAGGATAATCTTGAATTCCAGATCATCCTGTCTCTGTCTCCTGGGCTGGGGTTACAGGTGTTTACTATCCTGCCTAGTTTACAAGGTACCAGGGATTAAATCCAGGGCCCTGTGTATGGTATGCAAACTCTCTACATCCTGAGCGATGTCCCTGCCCTTGCAATACTTTTTGAATGTTTTTTCTCATGAGATGTGCATGACCTACTTCTGCAATGTTTGACAATGTGATAGTTCTTCATAGCAGTACTCAATTGGACACCTTTTCCAATGAAGACAAAGTTACATACATGTTCTTGGGGTCCTCTCTATATTCTGTTACTATTAAATTTCCTCTTCAGTAAAGGAAATAATATGGGTGAATGTTGCTATGTTTCTATTTTCCTTCATGGAGTCACGGAGGCCTCATGAGGACAATTGTGAGAATCTCTCAGTAGTCAGAGTAAGGGGACAGAAGACATCTATGAAGACAGCTGACTGTCACTGAAAACCCTGGAGGCCTTGAGAATGGGGTGTTTCAGAAGAGCTTTTAGTTAGAAATACCCACCTGTGTGTGTCGCATTTGATTACCCATGCATGCATGTGTCCACCCACCTGTCATCTTCCCATTCATGCATGCACGCATTTACCAGCCTGCCCATCTGTCCAACTAGCTAACTGTCATTCACCAAACAGCAAAGGAACCTTTTACTGTTCCTCTCGCTAGACACATACCAATAAACAGCCCAATACACCTGGCCTGATGCCTAGGGAAACAAGCTGCTGCCTTTCAAATACTTTCTTCACCTGTACATTGGGGATTCTAATCTTTATCATGAAAGCAGTTAGAACAAAGATGGCAGCTATTAGGAACACGCTCAGCAAAGCACCCAGACCTCAGCAGGTCTCCGTTCACGACCCCACTGCCTGGCCTGTTTCCAATCAACGTGGCATTTCTGCGCGGTCTTCAGTCACTGAGACAATGACATTGGTTGGCATGGGCTGAGGCCTGGGACGTCTTGGGCTCACCTATCCTTGAAGAGCAGAAGCTCCTTTCCCAGCATCGTCACCGCATCAAAGGATGAGCTGGAGTCGCAGAGGTCAGGGATGGATGGCTTGTGAGGCGGGATATGGGGCATGGTGGGCTTTCCTGGGAATGTCTTCCGGGGTCCTAGGATTCAAAGGTAAAATGATGCCAGCAACTCAGAGCATGCCCACTCCTACTCTCGAGAACTCTAGAATACCATAAGGAAATGGCTACCAATGGCAGGCAGACCTGGGTTTGAATCTCAGTATCTCTACCTCTTAGTTGTGAGACATAAAACAAGTAATTTAACTTCCTAAAGCCTTGGCTATATCAGTTGTAAACTGGGAATGCTACTCGTAGAATCTAGATTATGAATATTGTGTAAAGCTTAAGTAATACTTGAAAATATCAGAAGCTGGTGGCTCCCAGAAAGCCAGCTTGCCTATGGGCGTGGACTTGAGTGGCTTTGCTCCAGTACACAGGCGGTATTATTTGGACTTAGTGCGTTATAAAAACAAAGATGGCACGGAGTTGGTAGGCGGTTTTGGCAGCCCGTTTGAATATGGGAGGAGCTGGGGTGGTATGGGAAGTGACTAGGGTCAAAAAGCATTGTACACATATGTGAAATTCTCAGAGAATTAATGAAAATAGTATAAAAGAAGAGGTTGGTATTTTTCACTGTTATGCATAGCCAAATGGTAGCTAAAGATGCCTTAAGAGCCCTACTACCTTTAACCTTCAATGAAATTAGAGTTTTTTACAACCTTGTCATGAAAAGGACACAAATGACAAGTGTAGGCAGATATCATACTCAACAGATTATCTATTTGGTTAAGTGATAGAGCTCTTAGCATCATTATTGCTATTTTTAGGGAGCTAAGACCCCTTATCTGCAAATGTGTGTGTGAGTGTGTGTGTTTGTATATCATAAACTATAATCATCACCTTCCATCTTCCAATGCATAATTTTTTGCTTTGGAAAACTAGGTAATGGACCATATTCCTTGGCTTTTTAGAGCTAAGATACTCTGGAGGAAAGACAAGGCAGCAGTGCTTTCTCTGGTGCGCACACTCTTTACAGACAGACGGGGCTCTAGCTTCATCTCTGTCTAAGCAGCTAAGTCCTGGGAAGTTGCACTTTCTCTAAGCGGGGGGTGAGAAAAATGCTTGTCACTTTTAGGGTTAGAGGTAGTGAAGAAATCATACCATATAGTGCTTGAATCCCTTTCACATCATCCTTGGGGAGGTGGAACCTGTAGGGGTTCTGGTACTTGTAAGTTGGGTACATAAGTGCTGATGGGTCTGTGGAGTGGCCCAGGCCGAGGGCATGGCCAAATTCATGAGCGGCAACAGTGAATAAATTGAATCCTAAACAGAGAGAGAAAGAGAGAGAGAGAGAGAGAGAGAGAGAGAGAGAGAGAGAGAGAGAGAGAGAGAGAGTCAATACAGTTGTGTTTCCTCAGTTTGTCTCCCAGGAGAATTTGTAGCTCTCCTTTCATAACGGGACTCAAAGGTTGGGAGACTAGTCTTGGCTTTTCAGTCTTTAATCTCTTTTGGTTCCTTCACCCTTTGGGGGAAAAGGGGGCAGAGGGAAATGTAAAACAATCCATTCTCCCATTGTCAGTGATGTGTTAGAGGGTAACGAAGGGTCTTGTAGCTAGTAGTGGGAATAAAATTTACAATAGTGCATAGCCTTGGATCCTAGGTCACTTTCTGCTATTACAGCCCCACTCCCTTTTTATACTATAAATTGGTTATATGAAAAAAATCACTGGATAGAAATGGAATGTAGTACAATGCAATCAAACTCTCTTCTGCTATAGGGAAAGAGGGCTCACACACAAAGCTGGGTTCAGTTATAGGAAGGTTGGCTTCCGGCTCTAAAATGAGTCTGTTTTCACACAGCTCAGTAGTATAACATTTAACATTTTAGTCAGTGCTTGAGGAAACTAGATTCACAGAGTCAAAATAGTTTACCCATGGTTACAGTCAACAATCGGTGGAACCAGGAATTGAGATTTTAATTTAATTGGCATCAAAGCAGGATTTCTAATGACTGTACCCACGTGTGTGGGGTGTCCCAGCTTCTTCTTTCATCGTGTTTCACACTCAGATGACCCGCATGGCATTCTGGGAACTTTACCACGCCCTCCCCCATCACACTCCTCAGGAGAGTACTAATTCATTTCGTGGGGTCATTCTTAAATATAGTTCATTTCCACATACAGGTAAAAGACCATACGTCTTATACATCTGAATTAGAAGTAAGCTGTGCACTGGGATGGGATTGGCTCTGTGGATTAAATGCCAAGAAACAGAGAGCAGGCAAATCTATAGCATCTTAGTGGGAGGGTCTTCCCCTATAGGTTCCCTTCTGGATTTTTGGCTTACTTGTTTTTTCTACCCAGCCCCCTAGTTAAAGGGTAGCTTGGGACGTTGAACCTCACGGTTTCATGATGGAGCCCAGAAGAAGGTACAATAGTTTCCAGGTTATGGTGAATTGTGCATATATACCGTTCATCCCCATAGTCCACTTCTCAGCGTTGTCGAAGTGTGTGTCTCCTCCCAAGCCTTCTCCAGGAGCAAATGCATGGGCCAGAGTCCCTCGAGGCCCATCAAATGGGTAGGAATCCCCATGATCTAAGTGGGAAACATCAATCAGATCGAGGCATAGTAATTCTGGGGTGAGGGTGGCAGAAGGCGATCACCATTCTCAACAGCATTGGCCCTTAAATGCACTTTTCAATATTTATCTTTGAAAGATCTTTTTAAAAATTATGTGTATGCTCCCCGTGGGAGTATGTGCTCACATGTGCAATGCCCGAGGAGGCCAGAAGAGGGTGTAGGTTCCCCTGGAGCTGGAGGTACAGCACAAGAGCTCTTAACTGCCAGGCGTTTCTCTGGTATTAATATTCATTCTTAAGTATAGAAAAGGTCAAGGGTCATGGAATTGAAAAATAGATTATTTTGCACTTCAAAGACACATTGCAAACAGGCAATCTTTGTGGTAATGGTTTTCATCACAACACACAGCATATGGTAGATGGTCACACAACACAGATTACAGAAGGAGGGAGAATTGAGGGACATTCGATAGCAACCAGCCCACTGACTGATTACAATGTAAACCTGTCAGCAGGAAGCACTTTCGAAGTCCAGCACCTCTGGGAAAGCATGGTTTCTGCTTGTATGGCATAACAAAATAAAGTGCAAAAAATCAAAAGAAAATGTCTTTGTAATGTTGATAGCCTACGAAAGTAAAGGTGGTCGGGGAAATCCTGGCACCCAGGGCCTTTGGCGCTCTGTTCTGCCTTCTGTAGTTGGCAGCATCAAGACTCGACAGAAACCATCTGAAGGGTGGGCAGAGGCTACTGTTCTTGAATTCTCAGAATTTTGGTAACAGTGCTCAATTTTTCGTTTACTGAAAAATTGGTATTTGTATTTCATTTTATTAATTTGTTAATTTTAAATTTAATTAATTTGTGTGTTAGAGAGAGTGGCCGTACTCACTGTTATGTGGAGATCAGAGGACAACACAGGGAGCAGGTCCTCTCCTCCCACCAGGCAGGTTTCTGGGATTGACCTGGGGCTATCAGGCTTGGCAGCCAGTGCTTTGCTGGCCCGTCACCTCCCTGGCCCTGTTTATTATTTTTAAAGCCCACCCCCAAATTCAGTATGCTATTTCTCAGGTCTCATTTGGTGCAGTTCAATCAGGTCTGTGTGTTCTGAGAAGCTGACGGGAGGCAGCCTTTGTTCTAGGGGACAGAAGACCAGCTTGAAAGACAGAGAATCGCACATCAATTCCATGTAACCTGAACTTGACCTTGACTTCCAATGTCCTGCCATTTCACCAAGTGCCCTTGGATGCCTAGCAGGAACAGGACCTGCCAAGGGCTAGATTCCACTCAAGGCCATTTCATGGCTCCCTTGGCCTCCTCGCCCTCCCTCCTAAGCACATTCGCTGCAGCAACATCAGACTGGAATAAGCTCAGGGCTCAGACTGTCTTGGGCAGGGGAAGAGGGAGTGACATTGAACATCACTGCTGTAAGCAGAGGAGGGGAGAGTTTTAGGGGCATCCTGTTTCTTCTGTTTCCTGCAAGGGTTTCTCTGCAGAGGGCTCAGAGCTTTACCAAGTGTGAGAAAATGGAGTAGCAGGCAGGTAGAGGCAAACTCGCATGCACTTCCCAAAAGTAGTGTTTAAGCTGGGTGGGCCCTGAGTGCTACCTCTGTAACTATTGCAGGGGGCAGCGACCACAGGGTCCCTGGGGAATTGACTTCCTTAGAGGGGACTCCAGCTAGGGGAATATAGGGCACTATGAAACCAGGTAACAGTGACAAACATTGTTATGGGAAACACTGGAGTCTTCTGGCCCCCTAGTCAGTAAGAAAAGTAAAGCGGATAGAACTGTCCTCTCCTGGGGTAGTACAGCCCACAGTGAAAGGGTAGCTCAGGGAGTCTGTCCCACAGTACAGCCCACAGATGACAGTGCTAAGACTGCTCTACCCTGCCTTCTGGCAAGATGCTCATCTTTGCCTCTGCCTTTACCCGTCCCAGTGCTATGGGATGAAGCCCAGTGCTGATCATGCATAAGTTTGGGGCAATTCTCCTTGGCATTAGAGATAGAGCCCAAGAAACAGTACAATACCTCCAGTTTCAAAAGATATCATGATATCTGCTTCCCCAGAGTTTATCCTAATGAAGTTCAGAGGGACGGCGGTGCTCCAGGCACGCAGGGCCATCTCCACAGCCTTGTCCACCTCAGCAGGACTCATGGAAGGTGTGTACTTAGAGACTCTGGACAAAGGGAAAGCAGATGTGTGTGCTTTAGTGACTGCTCCCACACAGACAGGAGGGGCATGCCCAGGCTTCTCACGGACCACAGGCCTGGGTCTCCAGGGCACAGACCACAGGCCCAGGTCTTCCTAGCATAGACTGCTCACAGACCACAGGCCCGGGTCTCCAGCACACGGACCACACGTCCGGGTCTCCAGGGCACAGGTTTTGTTTTGTTTTCCCAAATCAGTAGTTCTTGCCCTGCTTTGTAACATCCCTGATTGTCTCCTGTCAAAAAGGACACTATAGAGAGACCTAGAAGGCAGAGACAGCCCTGGCTTTTGAACAGTTAGTTCTCATTGTTATTTATTTGAGGGTTTGCTACCTTAATTCTTTACCAAAGGCCAATGGAATTTCCCCAGGGTTGAGGAGTGACCTCTGTGTGTGTGTGTGTGTGTGTGTGTGTGTGTGTGTGTGTGTGTGTGAGAGAGAGAGAGAGAGAGAGAGAGAGAGAGAGAGAGACAGACAGACACAGGAGAGACAGAGACACACAGTTTCTTTTAAAATTTTTAAAATTTACTTTTAAAAAGGTTTGTTTTTACTGTATGTGTATTGGTGTTTTGCTTGCATGTATTGTCTGTGTATAATGTGTGCAATGCTTATGACAGCCAGCAGAGGGCATCGATCCCTCGGGAACTGGAGTTATAGAAGGCTGTGAGTCGCCTTGTGGGTACTGAGAATCGAACCTGGATCTTCTGCAGGTGCTTTTAATTGCTGAATCATCTCTGCAGCCCTGTGTGTGCTTTCCTTGAAAAGGATTTGTTAGCCTAGAACAGAATGCTCACTGGGATGAGAAGAGGACTGAGTTCTTCAGGACTCTGAGGGACAGCCTAGGAGAGCATAGTGGTTTTCCTGGATACAAGCGTAGAGTTGCTGGATCCCAGGGCTCCTTCTGCGCTGAAGCACAGAGGTTGGGGTTCTGCCAGCAGTAAAAGAAGGGAGGGAGAGAGTCCACCTGGGGCTCTGGACTGGGCTGGAATAATGGCCGACTTGGGAGGTAGATCTGAGACCACACGCTTTGCTCTAGCTTTGACTCAAGTGTGTAACACAGACAAACACATTTGCCAAACGCAGGTACTTGGCACATGGAAGAACAAAGGCTAGCCGTTTAAGATATCCTGGGACTCTCAAACTTTAGGCTCCGTGACAAGGGTCTAGCAAGCTTGTTGAATGCACTGGCTTAGCTTTGAAATCTGTACTGTAGCAGGTATCTTAGATCACTCTCATGCAGGTGATATGATCTGAGCTAGCACACAAGACCAAAGTCCTGGGGTACTCAAAATATACACCAAGAAAGTCCTAGGGTACTCAAAATATACACCAAGAAAGAAGATGGATTGCTCAGTTCTGGACCATTTAATGATTTCAAAATACTCACACCCCTTTGTCATACAGATCTAGGCCCAGGCCTCATTAGTCCCTCTTGATATGGGCAGAGCAACTATAGCCTTGAGTTGATGGTAGAACTGAGACAGCCAAGAGAAGGAGGGAGAAAAGAACAACACGAGAGAACAGGAAGTGGAGACGATCCTGACCTGGGGTCTACGGATTGAAAACCATGAGCTGATGGTATGAAGGTGGTGTTCTTTGAAGACGAGCTCCATGCCAGACAGGGCTCTCAGCACTTTTGAACACAGTGTGTTATCTCGTCCTCCAGGCCCAGGGCAGTCGGTAATGATGGTGATCAGGGCTTGCACTTTGTGGTTAGTGGGAGCCCAGTCCTGCTCTGTCTGCTTTCCAAGCTTGTGCTTCCCTGCCTTTCCATGCGCATCAGCTCTGTCAGTTACGAGATGTTATTCTGACATTCATGACCCTGTGCATAGCAACGTCCTAGCATTCTAGGACACACTTGAGAGAATTATGAAAAGATGTCAGGAATTTATCTATTTTTTTCTCTAAGGACTTAAACTCTAGTTGTTTCTCAGACTGCGGTGAACTTTTCTCAGACCACCCCATTGCTTTGATTTCTTTGTCCTTGAGCGGCACCTTGTGGACAGGGCGCCTAATAGCAGGTGACAAAAGGCCCCACCAAGTTCTCCTTTTCTTGTGTTGGTCGGATCACCAGGTTTGTCAGAAGGGGTTAACAATCGCCTTCACTGGGAACATATGACTCTGGCCAGCATGGCTTGCTGGTTTCTGTATTCTAGTGACCGACTGTCAGGGATACCACAGAGGTACCAAGAGGCCATTGTGGAATGTGGAGATTAGTCAGGTAAAATAGACATGGATAAGCCTGTGAATCTAGGTGGGGGCAAAATGGAAAAGTAGGAAGTAATATGTTCTGGTTAGTCTTGTTTGAAAATACACTCTAATTGTAAAGTTACAATCATTGTTCAGCAAGAAGCCGAGGAAGCTCTTGGGAACATAACGATAAAGCCCAGAATCCCTGCCATTGCAGCTGGCTCCTGGTGTAGTAAGGAAAGTTCTCTTCCAACCTGCTGAATCTGCAGCAGCCCAGCTATCCTCATCTCCAGGTCTCATCCTGGCAATGTCTGGAGCCCACAGAATCCGGATCCTGGCCTTGTCCAGCGCTAGCGCTTACTGTTCAGCTGCCTCCCTGCCCAGCCTGAGTTCTACCACTCCCTTGCTGTGCCCTCTCCTGCAGTTCAGTAGTGCACTTGGGCATTGGGATTGGCAACACGACAGTCCATTTCACTCAGCTTGGTTGGTAGAACCACCCAGAGCTATATCCACCGGACCTATGTGAGGCCCAAGCCGACAGCACCACCCACCTCCTTCAGACTCACTGAGGCTGAGGAGTGGACACCCTGGGTGTTGTACTCTAGACTGGGCTAGCCTGTAAATGAGCCCTGGATCAAGGAAGCTAGAGCAGGAAATTTGCTCTCTGTACTGAGAGGCCAAGGAGGAAGAACCAAAGCTCCTGTTGGGCAGGCCTCCTCAGTCTAAACAGGAAGATGCCAGGTGATGGGGCAGTGCCAGGCAGGCACCATGGGTGAACGGGACATGAAGGTGCAACCAGCTTCAAATCTGGGTCAGGAGTCACTTCTGTATGGCTGGCCAGCCTGATAGCTCCCCCTCTGCTGCCCCAGAGCCCACTGAGGGCCTGTGAGGGTACCGCTTTCTCCCTGTTCATGTCTATATCCCCCTAAAGACAGAAAGGAGAAGGATGAGCCCTTCACCTTTATCTTCCACAAATTGACTGCCTAGAGTAGCCAAAACCATCAGCAAATGATCTGTGGAATCAGTGAATGAATTTTATTAATGGGTCTTTGGCAGTGTATGTGTGGGAAAGGGTGGGGAGAGGGCAGAGCCCAAGCTTCAGTGTTGATTCTCACCAGGCATCCATCTTGTTTTTCTGAGGTGGTCTCTCATTTGATTGAGTAGTCTAGCCCAGCTGGCCAGATTAAATGGTTATCAGTCCTACCCAAGGGCTATTTAACTTTAATCTGTTACTGAGCTAATCTTAGCTGGTCAGGTCTGTAATGGGAAAGACGGACAACTATCCTGAGATTAGAATTATTGAAAAAACAGCTGGAGAGTTTCTACTCTTTCTTATGGCTGTTGTGGGTTCTGCCTTTCACACATCAAAGGCAAGAAAGTTTGGGGGGGGAAAAAGAAGAGGGTGAGGCACGTCTTTCTCTTTGAATTGGGAAAGACTCAATCTCATTACCTGTATGTCAAAATATTTTTTTTCCATTTGGGTTCACCTGGGAAGAGGCGGTAGTTGGCCACATCAGGAACGCCACAGCGAGGCCTCTGGATCACACTCATCGTAGTAGGGTCCAACTTCCCAGTGACTTGGAGGCCAAAGAAAGATTGTAGCTCCTTAATCTTCCTGACCATGGGGCTGCCTTGTCTCACCACCATCTCACCAGCCTGGGGGCCTCCTCTCTGTGTGTAATACTTGTCAAGGTAGTCCTGAAAGGGAGAGCAGGCTGACACATCCGCCGTGTGGTTGGAGCGCGCTCCTACTCAGCTACGGCAGGGCGCAATATTCCTCATATAAATAGGGCATGTATCCTTATTTTAAAAACTTAGACATATTTGCATAGCTGAAACATGTTTGCCAAAACTTCTCAATGATTACTTTTGAGTACTGAAGCTTGTTGACCGTTACCCTCCCCTACAATTTTTGGGTATGTGTGTGGTGTACACATGTGTGTGCGGGCGTACTTGCTTGTATGGGCTTATGTGGAAACCACAGGTTGATGCTGGTGTGTCATTCTTAATCATGTAATGCAGAACACATAATGTGTAATGTGAAATAAGTAGGTTTTTTTTCCAAGAGACACCAAGAAGCCACTGTATGGACTGGACATCTTAACTAGTTTTGATGGGTTGTGGGTGACCTCTCTTTTTATAGGGTTTCGGGAAACAGGTTCACTACCCACTGAGGCAAGAAAAAAAGCCATAAATTATTAGGCTTCTTGCTTATGAGGCTCAGGGAACATTATGGAATGGGGGGTCGGAAGACTGGAGGAGACAGAGTCCGAGGAGGATTCCTTTGGACGTGATGGGACCCCTGCCTATGACAGCTGTGACTACACAGAATCAAGCCAGTCAACACTCCAGCAGGGATGCAGGAGGAGCACACGAGTCCTGTGACGGCTGCCGAGAGAAGGGGGTCACTTTCCTTAGAGGCTCACGTATTCTAGTGGTGGCCCATGCCTCTGTGCACGTGAGCAGTACCAGCTGGACTCAGAGGGTAACAAAAAGGAGACAGAGAAATAAAAATCAGGGCATGAAGTTGGGAGGGAGATTGGGAAGAATCCAGGAGTTGGGGAGGAGCAGTGATGAATATGATCAAAATATGCCGCACACATGGATGAAATCCTCAAAGAGTAAAGAAAAGCATTAGTCCCTCCCTGCATGACCAAGTCTCACCCACACATAGACTTCACGCTTCTTAGGATACCTTAGTCACCCTGCTGTGGATGATCAGCTGGGAGCACAGGACCGCACAAATGCAAGGTGGAGGCCCATGTTTGGTTCAGGAATTTTCCCTGCCCAATGTGGCCAGAGAGTTAGACATCCTTAGTTTAGTTGATTGTTTATTGTATGCAAATCTTTATATGTTATAAATATATAAAAATTCTATACATAAATAGAACATTTATCTCTACATTAACCATAGATTTAATTATTTATAAATTATGCCTAGTATACTAACATATAAAGAATATATTTAAATGTTGCAAGCAAATGGGATGCTTTTGTTTCTAGGGCGTGAACCTGGAGACACTGGCGTGCTGTGCTGTGCTGGGCCACATCCCACACAACAGGCGATTTGTTAGGAAGACTATCCTATATCCTTGTGACACAAAACTAAGTCTATACTAAGATCATATCTTTAAAAAATACTTACTGGCATAGAGAATGTTCTCAATGGAACAACAACACAGAGAGTAAAAGGGAAGAGAACTCTGTGTCGGATTCTGGCAGTTTCAGAAGAACGTATATACAGTGAGCAAGAGGGGAGGTAGCGAGGCCTGAGCGCTGGTGCTGTCCTCTGTGCACCGGGCAACTGCAGGTGGCTCCGCCTTTCCCTTTCCTGCTCCCACACGTTTTCTGTGGTGAAGTTGGCTGTTACAGTTCACGCTCCATTTCCTCACTCCCGTCCCCAGAGGAGGAGACTTTGCTGGGGAACAACCCGTGGGAAGTTTGGCTAAGCAGCTAGAGGGATGGCTTGGCAGTTGCTCTTCCGGAGGACCTGAGTTCGGTTCCGGCACCCAGTTTGGGTGATTCACAACTGCCTGTAACACCAGCTCCAGGAGATCTGACTTTCTCTTTGGGCCTTCATGAACACACACATATGTGGCATACATTCATCCGAACACATACACACAAATAAAAATAGATCTGAAACACTTTTTAAAGTTTTAGGCCTTTCGACTTGGATGAGGAACACTGACACTCAGGGGAATTCTGATTCGGGCTCCATCTGTGCTCAGGGTTTTTATGTTTTTTCTTTTTCTCTTTCTTTTTGAGGATGAAGCTGCACTGAGGACTTCTGGTTTGTGGCAGCTTGAAGTGATGTCTCAGTTATGCTCCTTGGAGAACAGGGAACTGCGTCTAATATCTGACACTCAGTATTTCTGCGGTGGTTTCAGTATCAAGGATGTCACCCCCTTGTTTGAGAATGTGCTATACTCGACATTCTGATGTCTGCTTTCTGAGATGTGACCTTAGAAGGGGGGTGTTTATGGTAAATTCGGCAAAACCCGCATTTACTGCTGTTAAAGTGCCCTTGTCACAAACAAGGACACAGGGACCAGTGAGAGGTTACTAAACGGTCGAGAGAAATAACACATCTGTACAAACACTGGGCAACCCCCAAAACTAATGCCAAAAAGTCCTTAAAACCTCTGAAAATTTGACATGCTAGCAGGATCGTCGGGGGGAGGGGTAAAGGGTGCCCTGGGACTCCCACCCCAGCATAGGAGGGGAGCCAGTGTTCTTAGAGGTGCGGTCCCTGGCCTGTTGCCTCTTGGTTCCATACCTGGAAAGGTATGTGAGGTGGGATTCCCCTCTGTATGCTGTGAACATAATCGGTGAATAAAGAAACTGCCTTGGCCTGTTGATAGGGCAGAACTTAGGTAGGCAGGAAAACTAAACTGAATGCTGGGAGAAGGAAGACAGAGTAGAGAGAAGCAATGTAGCCCTGCTGGAGCCGGATGGAACTTTACCCGGTAAGCCACAGTCACACGACAATACACAAATTACTAGAAATGGGCCAAGCAGTGATTTAATTAGTACAGTTTCTGTGTGATTATTTTGGGTCTGAGTTGCGGAGCCGTCAGGAACAAACAAGTGACCCCCCTTCAACAGGTATGTGCAGTGATTCAGAGCGCCATTTTTTAAAAAGGAGAAAGTATGAGGTTTGGGTGGGAATGTTGACAGGATCTGGGAGGACTTGCAGGGTGGGATGAAGGTAGTTGAAATATATTGTTTGCATGTATGAAATTCTCAAAGAATAAATAGAAAGTTAACAACCCTGAAATCTCAAAACCAAAACAGGCCCCTGCTTGCCTTGGCCGCAGCCTCACCCTCGGTCACAGCGAGTTAATTTTAAAGCTACAGACGAAAGGATTAGTAGTGTCTACAAGCTGCTGATGGAACTCAGGGAATCTTTTCTCTTATGGGTCTACACAAGGCTTGTAATGTTTTTCTTTTCCTTTAAAATTTCCGCAGGTTGTCAAACCCATAGCTTTCAAAGTTTAAGTCTGAACTTAATAGATGGGAGCAGAGCAGTCAGTTTTAATGAAATAAACTCAGAAGTTATTCCTACTTAATAAAAGAACAAAACCATGCCACTGCAGTGACATCAAGGAGATGGTGACTTAGTGATTCCTGAGGGAACGCATTAGGAAATGCCGCTGCGGAGGACTCCCGTTCGTCCTGAGTTAGGATGAGGCTGGTGCTGTGGGGACTTCCTTGCCAGAGCCGTTGACAAGGCTTTGGCATTCTTTCTGCAGGTACACTTGGAACTGTCCGTTTTATAGGCCACCACTTTGATGCTGTCCTTTGGTCACAGGTTTCCAGACTTACTGGTGCCCTCCCACCTTCTGCACCGCCCACGCGGTTCACTCCAGCAGTCCTCTGCCTGCTTCTTGTCTAGTGTTTGACAAATAAAAGTAGCCGAGGCTAAGAGGGTCTGTTTCTGCTGGGTCCCTGCCAGCATCTTAGGACTCAACACCGGTCTGAGGAACGGCCAGAGTATGCTCTCTTCAGCATCCCCATCAGGAGCATCGGAAGAGGTTTGTAAGGACTTCGACGCTATCTGAATGCGGGCTGCACAGAACAGGCCAGGGCAATTCTTTGAATTTCTCCCACTTTACCTTTCTTGCCAGCTTTAGCCTTCCTAACTGTCTTACCTACTGTGAGACGGTACCGCCTGTGAGACGGTACCATGTGGATGTTGAGAGTGGAACTCCACCATCTCTTTAGTCCCTATTTGTAACTCTTTAAAGTTATGAAAACAGTTTAAAAGCCAAAATGTTTTTATGGTATAATATTCAGCAAGAAAAGTAGAAGCCAAAATTTAAAGATAATAGTAATTAGAAAAATCTTTATCACAGAAAAGAAAGTGGTACAATGGTCCCAGAATTTAGGATCTTCTTTTGGATGGTTTAATTTTTCATAAGCATGTGGTAAGTTCTGCTTTTAGAGACCCTCTAGAAGCTTGTTTTAGATGTCATGTCCACAGCACCAGGTAGTTCCCACGTTCCAGTGGGCTGGGTTTTGACTTTGTGAAGGTGCGTGGGTGATATGCTCTCTCAATACAAACAGCCCTTCAAAGTTTCCCTCTTGGTCTTTTCCTAGACTGGAAGTGCAGGGTGCAGCTCTCTCTCTTTCTGGATCCTGATCCTCAGCCATGAGCACAGCTCACAGCCACACAGCAGCCAGGCCAACACCGGCGAACCACAGTGAGCTGTGCTGCCAAACAAGAGCTTTCGGTGAGGTTATCAAGACGCAGCACCACTCTAAACCAAGGAACATCTACACTGTTTGAAAGAGCAAGCCATGAAGTAGTCATTCTCCCACACTTCCTCCCCCACCGTGTGTATTGCTGGGGCGTGGACGAAGGACCTTGGGCCTGGTAGGCAAATGCTCGACTACTGAGCTATATCCCTAGCTCCGCCCATATTACATCTACTGCCCCATCCTATCATTTCAAAGCCCTAATGCGGATTAACAAACCGGAACTTAAGGTTTTATAAATAAATGAAGTAAGGACTATTTAAGTTCTCAAGTGCATATGTTTGTCTGTGGGTTTGGGGACACAGATGTCTGGGTTGTTATTTCTTAGCTAACGATTTCTGAAGAAAAGAACAGAGTGGAAGATGCCACTAGTTACCCATATCTGCTGATGATTTTCATGGTCTCTGAGCTCAGGCCACACAGTGATTACACCCCACACTCCTCTACGCTGGACTCCTGCACTTAAGGCTGCTTTTGCCAGCTTGCTTGTCTCCAGGATTTTCCAGGACAAGCTCATTCTACAGCTGAGTTCATCCCAGATGTGGCTGTCTGAGAGGTTCCCTGGATGGCGCACAGTCCCAGTCAGCCAGTCTCTTTCCAGTGTCTCTTCCTACTTTCTGAAATAAGCTTGTGCACTTGAGAGACATGTTTGCTTTCTCGCTGTACCCTCCCTCCGGTCCCGCCATCCTCCTGTCAGCACCGTGAGAGAAAAGACAGACTTGTCTTCTCAGACACGCGATGCAATAGACACTGCTTGTTTGCATTTGGGATTCTATAAGCTCCCAAGGGTGGTGGATATTTCTGTAAGCTACAAAATCGTGTATAAATTGTTTCCAGCTTCTGGGCTAGCATGAGAGATCTGTCCTCATCTTTGTGGACTCTCAAAAAAATGCTCATTCCAGAGCGGGTGCCTTGGCCCGCTGCAGCAGGAACATCTGTGTGCCAGGTGACAAGGTACCAAGACAAGGTACAACAGAGACTTACTTAGAGAATGAAATAAGAGTCTCCTAACAGACTTCAGCACCTCAGTCACACTACTCTTTTGAAATGTGTCCCCCACCCCACAGATGACCAGACTAGCAAAGATGACTTCACCAAAACTTTCTGCCTTTAGTCCTGTTTAAAGTGGGAGCACCTTATTTCCTCTGTAAAGAGCTGCTCTTTGGTTCTGCAGACCACAGTCAACCATTATAGGACAACAACCTGTAATCTAATGGTCTGGCCAGGCTTGGCTGGTAGAATGACATTTACCCAAGCCCAGGACTAACATCAGAACCCCCACTGGCTCAGATCTATTCTGGTTGAGCTCCACCTGCTGTGTGTGTCAGGAAGTGGGTACCACAAAAGGTTTGTAGTTTGTGAATTAGAGAAGCATGGATCTGGAGGGGGAATTAGATTTGGAGGAAAAGGACCAGAAAACACAATTTAAAATTTTAGTACCTGGAGCTACTTTGAATTGAGTTCATCACACATGTGCTCTGCAGAAAGAAAGTTTGGCTCAAGTGGGCATCTACTCTTGATATTGCCTTCTTCGGGGGAGGTGGATGTCTACTGTTGAGCTGAACTTGCTTATTCATAGGCAGGACTGTTATTGCAAATGCTCCCTGAATTCTCCCATGTTGTTAGAGAAACTGATCAAATAGAATGGGTGAGTGTGAAAACAATTGGTAGTGACAGTCAAGGGTGACAGATGCCTAGCCCTTAGCCCCCAGGCAGGGATGGGATCACATGCATGCTGGACTTTCATCAGACTCCCAGAGAGACCCAGGCACGCATCTACAAACAGCTTTCACTGTAGCTAGCAATTCTGTCCTCAGAGATCAGGTCCTACGGGTTAAGAATCACTCTTCTCCATTACCTGACTTCTCTGTATTTGGGATGATTTCCAGCCATGAAATCTTTACAAAATTCTAATAATTGTTTATATCCGATCCTTCTCACCACAGTCAGTTCCTTCATAGTTCAATCAGGTACAAGAGACCACAAGGTGGGAAGGGAAGTTGAGGTCAGAGTTGTGGAGAAACACAGGTTAGGGAGAAAAGACCCTCTGATGAGAAGGAACCTTGCTCTGTCTTAAATTCTGAATAATGTTACCTGGAGCACAAAAGTCATTTTTCAAAATGCAAACCTAAGAAAATTTTCCCATATGGATGCTAAGCAGTCAACATTAAATTCACAGCCTTGTTTTTGAATTTTGTATGTTGTACAACTCCACTCAAATTCTGTATAATGGGATACATCTACACAGATAATTACTCAGCTGTTAATCCATCCATGGAACACACACACTTAAGAGCACCAGGAACAGATCTTAGATGGTGTGGTGCATCAGGCTTCTGTGGACAATAAGATGATCCTGAACACTAATCGATTTTTGTTGACTTTCTCATATGCCCTGTTGGGTGTTGTGGGTTAGGAGAAGGGTTAGGGTGGGGCGGAGAGTCACAAACCTGTGCGAGGTGGTAGCTGCTCCTCAAGGTCCTAGGGGTGGCTGCAAATAGGGTGGGGACTGCAGTGGCAAACTTTAAAGCTGTGACAAGGACAGCAAGGCCAGAGGCAGGTAGCACCTTCATTTCCTCTCGGTCTTGTGGTAAATATGTCGGCCCAGGGGGTGGCAGACAGTGCACTCCTGCACCTAGGCCTGCACTCCTTTTATAGAATCGCACAGGTCTGGGCCTTGCAAGTGATGATTCATGTCTCAAATGGTAATTACACAAATCGTGTCTCTCTCTGATGATGGGGTAACAGCCTGCACAGGGCCAGGGAGACCTTTATTCTTTGTGACTGACCCAGTCACAAAGTAGAGAAATGGTCACATTTAATGACACTTGTTAGCTATGTGCACAAATTGGGGTGAGCTTGATTGATCTGAATCCCACCCAAATGAACTGTTTGGTTAGTCCTGCTTTCGGATCCCTTTTCCATTCTGATTACAGAAAAGGTATGGGCCTGTGGCTCTCTACTGAGCCTTCACTTGTGTCTGCTGGCAGGCCTAATGACCTGGGTCCCAGGGACCTGCATGGCAGAAGCAGAGAGATGGCTCCTCCAAGTCATCCTTTGAATTCTACATGCATGTCATGGCACCTTCTGCATGCCCCCTCCCATGAATACATACATAAAATAAATAAATGCAATTTTGAAAATGAAAACGTTAAATGGTTAAATGTAGTTGGATTGTGATACAATAGAGTTGTCTGCACATTGAAGCCAACCTCCAGAATCCTGTATTTGCATTTCCCACAATGCTTCTCAGGAAAGAATGATACTGTGGTGGCTCCTGCTGCTGCTGATGGTTCTAAGTAAGACACACAAGGTCTCGAGTCATCAAGGCAACTATACATTATACCATGGTTACCGTAACTGACAGAAGACTTTTCAATGAGGTAACACCAGAGCATCGTCGAATACGAATTTAAGATGTATTGCAATTGTTTATGCTGTGGAACATTTGATGCATAAGTGTGTTGCATTCTTTTATGTTGCATTTGTTTAACTTTATGAAGCTGTCGTAGTTTGCCTGCCTAAAACACCTGATTGGTCTAACAGAGAACTGAAGAGGAAAATAGATGGGGCTGGAAAGCAGAGAGAATAAATAGGAGGAGAAATCTGGGAAGGGAAGATCAAGGAACAAGAAAAGAAAGAGAGAGGACTTCAGGGGCCAGCAACCCAGCTACACAGCAAGCCACAGAGTAAGAAGTAAAGAAAGGCATCCGAATAGAGAAGGATGAAAGCCTGGGGTCAAAGGGTAGGTGGCATAATTGAAGTTCAGAAGAGCTAGCTAGAACAAGAAAAGCTAAGGCTGGGTATTCGTAAGAAAGAATAAGACTCCATGTATTTATTTGGGAGGCGGGTGGCAGGCTCCCAAGGCGCCAAAGAGCTGAAAGAATGAAAGCCACACAGAGTTATGTCTGTTAACCGAAATATTAGACAACACCTGCCATTCTCAGTGTATCCTGGTTAGTGTTGATCGTATTTGTGTATGTATTCATGTGTGTAGTTACAGTTGCCCATGTGTGCCGGGCCTAGAAGATAACCTTTTTTAAAAAAAAAAAAAAAAAAAAAAGCTTCTCACTGTTATGTAAACAATCTTGAGAGGTTCCAAGAAATTAAAAGTCAGATAACATGAGGGAGAGAAACTCACATTTTACTTGTGATCAAAATCAACATGGGACAGTGTACAGCTCAAACATAACGAGTCGAACATAAACCTTGTCGGCATGTCCTCCACATTCTACCTGCCCTGACTCCTCCCCAGCATGTCCTCCACATTCTGCACTGATTTCATTACTTTTTAACATGATTTAAGGTGTCAGCCATTCAGGAAAACAGCTTTTCTAGAGCATTCCACCACAGGGCTAACATGAGCTCTGGCTTCAGGTCTCTCAAACCAATACATTTTGCAGACAAGGAGCTCATGCATTTCTCTCTCTCTCTCTCTCTCTCTCTCTCTCTCTCTCTCTCTCTCGCCTAACAAATGTTTCTCTCTCCCTCTTTGGGTGCAGCATTCTCCTGTGGCTTGCCCTGGCATGTTCCCTGAACTGAAACCCTTTCCTTAACCCTGCATGAATTCTATTCACTTGTAGAAACTTTTCACCCAGAGCTATTTTTATTTTTAAATTTTTGTTTATGTTTTTTATTTTTAAGCTTTGCTAGTTCAGATCACAATTCTGACTTGTATGCACATGATCTATGAGGTTGATTCATCTCTTTTGGCTGTGATATTTTCACATTTAAAATAGGCCAATGATGCCAACTTACAAAGGCAAGTCTTGTCATTGTAGAGATTGTAGCACAGTACAGGGAAAGGTTAGTACACATGAGGCCAGCTCTGCTGCTTTTCCTTTTGCTGTCTGAAACCTGGTTGGCTTCTAATAAATGTGTTGGGAAGGGAATGCCTTGAACCCTAGGTCTCTGGTTCTCAAGGTGTGGTTCCTGGACCCACAGCACCACCATCACCAGAACCATCACACTTTTAGTATATATTTTTGTGTTAACTTCACGTGGATATAGTGTACTTAGATTAAATCCACTCTTTCCCAATTCAACGCCTCCCAGTTCCCCACCACGTTCCCCCCCCCCCAGCTTCATGTCCTCTACTTTTTTTTTTTTGTTTTATAACATGCACTGAGTGCAATACGTGCTGTCTGTGTGCCTGTGGACATGATGTTTCAGTTACGTCTTGTGTGTGTGTGTGTGTGTGTGTGTGTGTGTGTGTGTGTGTGTGTGTGTGTGGTCATGTGCATGTGTGGTGGCCAGAGAACAACACATAGGAATCACTGTGCTCTGCGTCCTCCATGTGGGCTTCAGGATCCAGATCAGGTCATCAGGCTTAGCTTGGCTGCTTCACTCTAAGTCCGTACAAGCTCGTCAAGCAATTCTGATGCACGGTAACATTGGAGACCCATTAAAGAGGCTGAGTGTGTATAGCCAGGGGGTCTGAGGTAACATAATAATAAAGTGTCAGCCACACGAAGTTTTCAGTGCTGCCGCTGCCTCTGGGGCCATGCTTTTTACTTCTAAATCATCTGCAAATACCCTTGAGACCACAAGAGTATGTAAAAGTCTTACATTCATGTTTCAACAAATCCCAGGTTCCATTCACAGTGATCTTGTTCATTCTGCTGTCCTTTCCTGAATGGAAGACAGAGTGCTATGCCCAAAGTCTCGATCCCTGAAATATCACCATGAGACCGAATCCAACGCAAAAGCAAAGAGTCCTTATTTATTATGAGTTAACTTGGACCTTCCTGTCCGACCCAAGCAGCGGAGGCAGCAGCAGGAGCACAGTGGAAGGAACAGGAGCGGAAGAGCAGGAGGGACCCTGAGCCGTGTGGGGACCCTGGGTTTTACAGTGAGGAAGGCTTGGGGAACTCCAAGTCTACTGGCTTGGAACTGGCTGCCTCCTAAGGGGTGAGGGGGCCACCCACTTCTGATTAGCTCCCTCTATTAAGGGGGAAGGAGCCCTTGAGGTCAGGAGTCATAGAGAGGTCATTCCCCTAGAGTAGAGGTGACTACCTCCCTGGGCCAAGGTCAGGAAAGGTTACTAGAGGTTACTATTTTTCTACTCAGGGATTGGTCAGTTTTTCCTATTCTAGGATTGGTTGGTTTCCTGTCAGAGGCAGAGAGGGCTTGGATTTTAGGGTCAGGGTGAGTTTCTTTAACAGGTTCTGGCTCTAGGGGTAAACTCTGTTCCTTTGGCTCAGTCAGGGTACTTTTCTCTGGCTCTGGGTTCAGGGATACAGTGTATCTCTGGTTCTGTGTTCCGAGCCAGGCTTCTCAGGGGTAGTGCTAGCTAGGGAGTGGATCCGCTAGGGCTGGGTCTCTCAAGAGTACTGGAACTATGCCAGGCCTGCCGAGCCTAGGTAACAACCTGTTTGTTAGGTACTGGCATTGTATGGATTGTAGTGGGGTGAATAAGACACATCTCAACAGAAAAAAGGAAACATATAGATTAGCCTCGTGCAGTTAACAGTTATAAGTTTCCTGACTATTTGATAGTGAAAACAAACCACATTTGTTTAATGAGTGAATGAACATGCAGAGTAGCTGTCACCTTTCCCTTTCAGGAAGGTAAATGACATTGCAACAATTGTTTCCAAACCTGGTAAGCCCTGTGCCTTCCACAGCCCTCCTGACGGCGGTGCTTCACAGCGGCTGCCGATATGAAATCCCAGCAGTCTTTGACACTCCCTTATAGTTATTCATGTGTCCTTCCTCTTATTTTTTCCTGACAGCCCCAACAGGAAGGAGTGCAGAGAGGCTGTTTTCTGCCCTGAGAACCGCAGACCAGCTTAGGGGAGGAGAGGCTTTGTTGGGCTTACAGCTTGTAGCCCCATCGTGGGGCTAAGGCTTGAGCTCAATGCTAGGACTCAAGGCAGGGGATGAAACAGATGACAGAGGCTGGCTCTTCATGGCTTCTCAGTTCCCCCTCTTAGAGCCCAGGCCCACAGGCTGGAGGGTGGGTCATTCCCAGTGGAACAACTCACACCAATCATTTATCAAGAAGAAAATGCTCCATAGTCATGCCCACAGGCCAGTCTGGTGGAGCACTGTCATCCCAGGTGACTCTAGTCTGTGTCAGGATGACAAAAGCTGCGACAGAGGGGGGATGTTCTAAACTTCCGGGGACAAGAGAGAGAAACAAACATTCTCATCGCTAGCATGTAAAAATGGAAGGAAAGAGACGTATATAAAGTGATCTCGATACTGTTAGGAGGTTCTGATATCCGTTATTCTATCTCTTGGTATGTGGGATTTGTGCATGTGTAAGACGCATGTGTCCTTCAACATTCATGTGCCTGCCATGTGTGTGTGTTAGGTTCATGGAAAGGTGTGGGGGGTTACGGTTGTCTTCCTTAAGTGAAAGGCACAGGTTTGTTGTTTAGATAACCCTAGAAACTCAGCAATTATCAACCACTTTCCAGATCTGCTATCAGTGAGTGTTCTGAAATACCGTGCTGTGTAAACCACCTTTGGCTCATGTAGGAGAATCTGTGTCTTTTGGGATCAGAGAATTGCCAAAGAGTTGGAGCCCCAGTTTGGGAGAACCAGCAAGAACAATGACAGACCAGAACTGAAGTGTGAACTGTGGAACCCTTGTCTTCTA
>JAQHUG010000310.1:25297-42551 GCA_028555095.1 Dicrostonyx torquatus
TGGTGGGAACCTTGTCTTCTATGGTGGACAGCCCCAGATCCACAGACAGGTGGCAGCTGATGTCTTGTTTATCATCATTTCACCCTCTTGACATCTAAAGTCCCATGTGTGATGGTTGTTGATTGGCCCTGATTTGAACGCCGTTTCCCTGAGCTAAAGACTGAGCGGAGGACAGCCCTCAGTTTGGCCTCTACCTTGAAGGAAGGACAATTACCATGGAGTCTGCCGTTAAGGGTTTTTAGTCTTTATTTATTTATTTACTTTGGCTGTTTTGTTCTGTTTTTTTTTTTTCCATCATAAAATTAGGTGACTCAACTGCCATTGGACAAACGAGAAACTTTTAACTAAGCATGCTGTGGTCTAGAGAAAACCGTTAAGGGTTTTAAAAGGGCAAGTGACTGTCCTTCACAAGGAAAAACAAATGATAATCAACAAAACCAGTCCTAGGAAATATTCTGTGACCTTCCCAGAGTGTCTGTCTCCAAGTTCTCCTTGCACACAAGATTCTGAGAGTATTAACACAACCAATGGACAGAATTGCTTTTTGTCATGATTTGAAAATATTTCTGAGAAATATTGGGATGGATTGACAAAAATGAGCACAAGATATTTTCTTCTAAGATGCCACCAGCCATTGACCCAGCTGTTGATTAAATGACGACGGTGGGGGAAAGAGAAAATAGCACATCACTAATCGACTAAGCTGATGTAAATCACACTGGTAAATTTTCATGTGCTGTTAAGCTTGCTGAGAGAGGACTTCGGGGGCAAAAAGGCCCAAAGTCTTCTTCCTCCCCTCTGTGCTGGGTCAGGCTGGCTCCATATGGGGGGAAAGGAGAACACCAAGGAGATGATGGGAAACTGATTCCAGAAGAGAAAGATTTTGTTTACTCTGTAACGGGAGGAAGCCAGAAGTTGATGCTTAGGGACAGCTCAGCTGGCCACTCCCGACTGCACTTCCTGTGGGTTGTCACGTGGGCTAGTCACCACTGCTGGATGCTGCGGTTTCGTGTTTTGCTATCTGCCGATCATGTCTTCAGCTACTTGTTATTCCCTCTCCGACTTCTGCTTGCTGCATACTTAATGGACCCACTATTTCCAAACCCAAGGCCAGTTGTCCCAGGTCGTGTTGACACTTCCAGGGCAGTGGGCAGGCTGAGCATTCTTTGACCTTATTTTACAGCTGTGGTATAAACTCTAAAAACATCAGGGCTGTGTACATTCCGTTTGCATCAGCAGCTCTCTCCAGCCCACCAGCGGCCTCACACTGAATACCAGCCTCAAGGAAGGCTTAGCGGGCAAGTGACGTGGCTCAGAGGATAAGGGCTCGTGACAAGGAGCCTGATGAGCGGGGTTCCATTCCTGGAGACCACGGGCTCGTGACAAGGAGCCTGATGAGCTGAGTTCCATTCCTGGAGACCACGGGCTCGTGACAAGGAGCCTGATGAGCGGCGTTCCATTCCTGGAGACCACATAGTAGGAGAAAACTGGCATGCACACACGCATGTATACACACACACACACACACACACTAAACAAACAAGCAAATAAATGTAAAATTCTGAAAAAAGAGGGAGGTTTAAAATTTTTGGTTAAGAAGATAGAATAATAAGGCTGGGAAGGGGAGGAAAGAGGGGGTAGGGGTAAGAGCACTTGTTAAGCAAGCAAGAGACCTGAGTTTGGATCTCAGCTCCTACAGAAAAGCTAAGACAAGGGAGTTCCAGGGGCTCCCTAGCTGGTCAGCCTAACCGACATGACTTTAGGGTCAGTGAGAGTCTTTGTCAGAAAAGGTAGAAAAATTAGGTGCAGAGTGAAACAGGAAGACACTCAATGTCCTCCTCTGGCATCCGCAAGTAATACACAGGTGTATACATTCACCATGGACATATGCATGCATACAACACACAAACACGCACTGTGGGGAGGGGAAGAGACAGAGACACAGAGAGAAATAGAGAGAATAACAGGGCTGAGCATGTGGCTTAGAACCAGTGCTTGCCTAGCAAACGTGAAGTGTGGGCTTTGATCAGAGGGGAATACGCCAGGGATGGTGGCACACCCTTGTGATACCAGTACTTTGGAGGTGGGAACAGGAAGATCTGAAGTTCAAGGTCATCCTCGAAGCCACCTAGTGAGTTCAAAGCCAGTGTAGGGTACATGAGACCCTGTCTTTAAAAGTGAAGAATAGTATCACCGAATTTCTAGGTAAACACATGTAGAATTAGATGGACTAAAAAAAAATCAAAGTTCTAAATTGTATTCAAGACCCACAGTCAACGTCAAAATCAACATGGAAAGTCAGCAAACGACCTTACCTGTCCTGTGAGGATGAGAAGCTCAGCCGGGCCAGGTGTCTAGGAGGCAGTTTCTTTATCATCACTAGGAATAGGAAGAGGAAGGAGAGGGCAGGCCAGCAAGCAGAAGGACAGACATCTCTGGACCAGGGGCAGCTCAGGAGTGACGCACTTGCCTAGTACATGCGATTGCCCGGAGCTCAGAAAGGAAGGGAAATGGAAGCAGCAGGATCCTTAGCGAGAGGAGGAGGCCCAACGGACGGGACTCGGTCATCAGCTGCCAGCACACCGCCCTGCTCCCTTTCTGCCTGTGGATCCTAAACTCTATTCAAACATATAATTGATAATTGATTTATATGATTCATATCACTTATTCATAATAGTTATAATTTATTTTATTTATAATTTTGAGAAGGGAAGCCACTGAGGTTTTTGTCTCTAGGAATAACATGATAATGAAAATGTTAGTTTGGTTTTTGAGAGAAGATCTCAATATGTAGCTCTGGCTGGCCTGATCCTCACAGAGGTTCAAGTGTCTCTGCCTCTCTAGTGCTGGGGTAGAGATGCGCACACACCTGTGAAAATATTTCTTCTTGTTCATGTATTCAAAGTATTTATTGAGTGCCAATTGTTTCTGGACATAAATATGAGACCTGTTTTGGTATCCCAGGAGCTCAGTACTTAGGACATTAGATGCCAGCTGTGGAGAAGACCTGAGCTAACATTGGGATCTTTGTGACAAAGCAGTACCTTTGTGTCCTTCCAATCAACCAAGAGCCGCAGTAAAATTCAATTTTGACACTACTGTCGGGGACCGTTGCCCCAACATAGAAACTGATGTTCTTCCCCAAATGTGTGCTCGGAGACGCGCGGAAAGAAACAGGCTTTCACACCATTACAGTTTAAAAGGTCTCTCTTATTCTTCAGCGAGGCCTTGTATTTATTGTATTTCCCTAAAAATCATTCTGCTCTCTAGGCTCTCTTAAAACCATTTCTTCTCTGCCACTGCTCTATATTTCTCTGCTCTCTTATGTTCCTTCTTGTCCCTATTTCTCGCTCTGTTCCTTTCTTCCTCCTCTTGGGGGTTTTTCTAACTCTCCTTTCTTCCGGGGGGGGGCCTCTCTTTCATCCACACACATTCCCATTCACACATCAGCTCAGAAATCGCCACCTTTCCTGGGGCAATCTACAAACAAATCAGAGAGGCTGGAGCAAAAACCTCGGCTATTGTCTTTCTAAATAGTCGGCTTCAGCTGCGAACCTGCACGGCGTCCTTTGGCTAGCAGGTATCAGAGCCCACACACTACATTCTACTCTTAGGAATTTTTGCTAAGTTAACAATTAAAAAATGAAGATACTTGTTTCATAGCTAGAGTGAGAACCTGGTCACGGGCACGGGGAGGGTACTTGGTGATCGTAGCTGTGTGATGATTAGCAGTCTGTCTTACAGTTAAAAACGGTTTCTAACTGAAGCGTGGAAAAGGACGTGAGACGATTCTAGATCAGCTAGAAAAGGGCAGGCAGAGAGCGTTTGAAAGACACAGAGCAGTGACAACACTGGGCCAGAGTGCTGGGGCCCCACACCTAACACTTCTGGATTTTCCTTTAGTATAATCTACATGTTTTTAAATGGAAGCAGACAGGGTTTCTCAGTGTAGCCTTGAGTGTCCTGGAACTCTCTCTGTAGACCAGGCTGGCCTCGAACTCACAGAGATCCACCTGCCTCTGCCCTCAGGTGCTGGGATTAAAGGCGTGCGCCACCACCACCTTCTGAATGAAGTAAGGTCATAGAAGTGTATGATCACCTGTATCTGAAAAAGAAAAGAATAAATTTAAAATGGACTCGGTGGCATAATTGAGCCATCGGTTGTTTGCCCGTGCCTGATCTATTTACTCAGTCTGAGACTCCTTCTTGTATTCTGTCTGCTGGTACCAGGTTCAGGATCGGGGAACACGGTAAAGGTAATTAAATCTGTCCCTCCTGTGGCATAGATTGTCCAGGGAGAGGTACTGGGATATAAACACGCGGTGGACTAAGCGTGGTTAGTGCAATGTCTAAATGAAGGCAGAAGAGGGAAAGCCCATCTCTACCCGGGCAGCTGATGGTGGGAACGGGAGAGGCAAAGGAAGAGTTGAGCATAGGCTGTCTGAAAGATTGGCTGCAGGAAGTGAAAGATTGGCTGCAGGAAGTGAGGAAGGAGGAGTTTCAAGTGGAGGGATTATGAACTGAGGCAATGTCCAAAATCGCTGTCCTTCAGAAGCTGAGCCTATTTCTACACTCAAGGTTATGAGGGTGTGGCAGACGCAGGAAAGGAGAAGGGGAAGGAGGAAAGAGACCTGTTGGGGACCTTGCTCATCCACAGATCCAGTGACTGCCACTAGAAGGAAGAGGCCAGGGGTCATTTGCTGGGTGAGCTCTGGCCAAAGGCGGAAGTCAGGAAGGGAAACTCTAGTTCTGGCTGCAGATAAGGTTAGGCTTCGTGGCACAGGGCTAGGATACAGCGGGCAGGCAAAAAAGGCAGCTTTGCAGGGAGCAAGCCTGGAGCAGCCATGGCAGCAGCAAGGGTCCAGTTAAAGAACTTAGGGAGGATGGACTGAGCAACGTCATACCATTTGTATTTCCAGAAACTAACAGCAAGTGTTGGGAAACCTGGGAGTTCTGGGATTGACATGATGGACAGAGTCTGTATTTACAGAAAGGGTAATGGGCGGAGCCCGCAGCCTGGGAGTTCTGGGATTGACATGATGGACAGAGTCTGTATTTACAGAAAGGGTAATGGGCGGAGCCCGCAGTCTGGATTGGAAGAGAGCAAGATGAAGACCAGGGCAACTGAGTGGTGTGAAGTTGAGAAGGAGGAGCGGTCAGATGGCTAACAGTGATATTTTTCTTAGGTCATGAATGGAGGGACCCAAACGGTTAATACAGTTAGCATTTTGTTTGTTCTGGCGGAAGCCTTGTGTGATGTAGCAATCACCTATGTGAGCGCTTAGCGCTGGGTAGGAACCACTCTGATAGCTGCCTGTAAGAGCGCACCATGTCGGAAGTCTGATTAGAGTGCACTCCCCAGTTGCCTAAACATTTAGTGAGTCGGCTCAAATTATAGACCTATTTCAGTATGAAAATCAGCAGTTTCTGGAAGTTGGTGGTTTGCTCTTCAGCTTCTTTGGAGAGTGTCCCCTGGCTCCCGACCTAAACATTGTGAAGCATCTGAGTCTGATATTCCCTCAGTGTGATGGTGAAACTTTCAGGTGACACTGTCGGGACACAGGGACTTTGGTCATGAGGGCAGAGCTATTGTGAGTGGCATTAGAGACCTCATAAAAGGCCCCAGAGAAGCCTTTCCTCCTCTACCAGGTGAGGCTTTATTGGAAAGCTGCAGTCTATGAGTCAAGAAAGGCCGCTTGATCTTAGATTTACTGGGTCCGGACTGTAAGAAGTGGCTTTCTGTTGTTGGTAAACCTTTTGATATAGCATACTGAATAGACAGAAGGAATGAACTCATGGTGCCACCTAAGGGACTCACACCAACCCATCAGAGCTCTCCCGGCCCAATCTGGGACACTTTGAGCATCAACATATAGGGTTGCAGTTCAAGGAATAAAATATTAACTTATGAACATGCAGTTACAGACAGATAAACGGAGAGGACAGACAGCCTTGAAGACAGCAGAAATCCAGTGAGTCCATAGGAAATGATGGTTTCAGAAAATAAGAATTAAGAAACCATCTTAGTAATAGTTGAGTCAGAGAAAATGCTAAAAACAGCAGGTAAAAGTGGGAAAAAAGGGATTTACATAGTTACAAAGCATAATTTCACAGATACATGAATTACTAAGGAATAAATAGACTGTGTGGCACCCAATATGTTGGGGGAAAAAACAAAGCTTTTCTTGTCATTTCCTGTACTAAAATGCAAAAGCCATGCCTAATCCTGAGATTATGAGTAACTGGGCTGTGGTTTTAAAATTACCAAGGTCAAGAATGGAGAATGGAGAGTTCTATGAGTTTGCAAATTCTCAGGGTCAGAAATACAATATTTTTGCAGATGTCATCCAGGTCTGGGATGTGAAATAATGGACCAGCTGCTATGTGGATTTATGAATATCTAAAACATGTTAGCATTAGGTAATAAAAATAAGCAAGGGATGAGTATGTTTAGAAATTTAGTGTGTGGGTGCATGTTTGTGTGCAGACATATGTATATGTGTATGTATGTATGTATGTGTGTGTGTGCACATGTATGTGTATGTTGGGATAAATCCTCTAGTGCAAGGTGGCAGCATCTAGACATCATACAACGGTGTTGACTCCATCTACGAAGTCTATCATCTAGGTGCCTGGGACTCTATTAACACTGGGTAAGGGTAAAGGGTCACTTCTCAAGACTTCTCCAGGCTCCTGAAGGTTAGAAGGAAGCCAAGGACACACACAGCCCTTCCACTGAGCTCCAGGAAGCGCAAAATCCTTCTATCAGTGGCCAGCTGGGCAGAGCTCTCATCTTCTCCTTGAGGGCACTCTGAGGGCAGAGTTCCAGGAGCTACCCATGGACTTAAAATAAAACCTAGTGAGGCAAAACCTAGTGGAGCAGTATCTGTGTGGGACAGAAGGGAACTGGGCCAAAAGACGGTTTCTGTCGGGGACACCAGAACCCCATGCATTTTGCACTGTGAACAGGGCTGAATTAAAGCAGAAGGGGCTGAGATGGCTCCCGGTGATAGAGTGCTTATGTAGCCCCCTTGGAACCACGCTGTCAGTTCCTAGCACTGAGTAACACAGGCATGGTGGAGCACCTGTTCTCCCAGCACTTCGGAAGTAGAGGTAGGAGAAGCAGAAGTACAGGGTCACTCTCCCCTTTACAGCAAGGCTAGCCTGGGCTCCATGAGCCTTTGTCTCAACCAACCAATTAATTAACCAACCAACAAACAAAAATAAGAATTTTGGACATAATTTCAGACTCACCTTTTAGTTTCATTAATTATTCAGTAATGTCTTTGATTGAATTTACTGTTTCTGCTCAGAAAAGTAAAAAACAGATTTTCATGTAAGCAGAGACTGCTCATTCGTTTCTTGGCTGCCCAGAGCCAAATAATCACACAGAAGCTACACTAATTGCAACATTGCTTGGTCAATAGCCTAGGTGTATTCCTAGCTAATTCTTACACCTTAACCCACTTCTGTTAATCTGTGTGTTGCCACAAGGCTGTGGTTTACTGGTGGTAAGGTTCTGGTGCCTTCCCCTTCAGCAACTACATGGTCGTTCTCTGACACTGCCTACTCTCTATATATCTGTTCAAATTTCCCACCTGGCTTTATTCTGCTAAGCCATTGGCTGAAACAGCTTCTTTATTAACCAATAGTAATAAGACATATTCACAGTCTACAGAGGGGAATCCCACATCATCTCCCCTTTTCTAATCTAAATAAAAAGGAAAGTTTTAATTTTAATACAGTAACATTATGTATAACAAAGGTATTAAATGAGAATTACAGTTATAATATTGATATCTAACTTATCTTTTATCACAACTAAGGAAAACTATAACTATCTAGTATTCAACTCTTCAAAGACCCCAGAAGGATATATTACCTAAGTAAACAGAAAGTTCATTGTCAGCAACTTCCAAAGATTTGGAATTGACAGAGACATCTCGCTGCCTTGACAGTCACCCAAAGTTCTTCTGTAACATTGGGCATCCATCTTCAGCCTACAGGCCCATAGTATCCAGCAGACTTTTCCATGAAGCAGGAAATTTGAAGATCCATTCTGCCTTATAATGACAAAGTTCATCAGTTGCCTTCTTCTGTGTCCTGCAGAATGTCTGGCAGTTTTCTGCCAGCAGGAACCCTGAAGGATGGTCTCACCTTCTTTAGACAAGTTCAGCAGTCATTTTTCTGTGGGTTCTACATGTCCAGTTCACACATCATACCATCAAGCAGTCCAGGCAAGAGCAGTTTCTTGTCCAAATGAACAGCCTTGTCACATTGAAGTCAAATTCCATAACAAGTTTTTTTCAATGCCCATCAACCTCTCCAAAGAAATTGGTGCTGCCAGAAGCTGACCTGTCTTACTGTTGAGAAAAGTCTAATTTCTTAAAACATTTTAAATGGCATATTCTTTAGCTCTTCAAATCAAATCAAAAAAAGATTTGAAGAATACCTATCCATCTGTACATATAGAAAACCTAACTAGCATGATTACAAGTTTGATTATTATAGATGACTATCTATTAATCCATATTTATTAATGATATGTTACATTTTTAAATGAGCTACATAAACATAATACCTTAAACAAGAGCAAAATACATATACATAGTGTAACAAAATCAATCTTAAATTTGTATCAATACAAAGTATTCAACTCTATATCATATTCCCTTAGTTTTTGCTTTTGTTTTTTTAGAAATTGACTATGACCATTATTATAACCAACCATATTAATATGAAAATAAACAATTATAAACAATCATTTTTGGGAATTTGTGTGTTGTTTTCTCTAAACTACTTCCTGATGTTTATTGGGAAAAGTATTTTTAGGGTTCACAGAGACCTTTCAGGGGGCTTGTCCCATCAAACCACATTAGCCTAGAAGGAATCCACATGTTCCCATGTTCTATGGAATCAAAAGCATACCTTTTCCAAAGCAACAAATCCTTAGATCCAAATTTTGACGTCAAGATACCTTTATGTTGGTTCATCTTAGCAGCCCCCAGAATCAAATATCTCTCTGCAGTCAAAACATTCAAAGAAAACACAATAATATACATAATCCAGACTCTCTGTCGATGTGAAAGTCTTTCTGTATATGTGTTGCTTTTATTAGTTAATGAATAAAGAAACTGCTTTGGCCTATGATGGGGCAGAATAGAGCTAGGCGGGGAAAACTAAACTAAATGCTGGGAGAAAGAAGGCAGAGTCAGGGAGATGGCATATAGCCTCTGCTGGGGATAGATGCACCAGAACCTTGCTGGTAAGCCATAGCCATGTGGTGATACACAGATTAATAGAAATGGGTTAGCCAAAGATATAAGAGCTAGCTAGTAATGTGCTTAAGTGATTTGCCAAGCAGTGATTTAAATAATACAGTTTCTGTGTGGTTATTTCATGATCTGGGCAGCTGGGAAAGCAAGCAGTCTTCTGCCAACACTCTGTGTATATTCCATCTCTAAATGGCTTATTTTTCTTTACTCCTCTAATCTATGCCTATACTCTTTTATATTATTTGTATTGTGTCTTTAAAGATTGTTTTGCTTTTTAAAACTATTTATTTCTTTTTATAACTGTCTATACTCTTTTCTTCTCTCTCCCAAGCATACATACATTTTTAAGCACACTATGACCCGTTCACAGGTTTATTTTTGTCTGAATATGTCTTTATTGCATATCTGTAATCATTTTCTGACCAGGAGTGCATTTTTTTTAATGCTAAGCAGGTATGGCTAGGATCAATTCCATGGCCCTGCCTGCTTGCTCTTCCAAGTACAACATGGTAGAGACATGGTTACTGCCTCTAAGCAATTTGTAACATGTTGCTCATAAACCCCATTTAAGTGCAGGACCTCCTGAAAGAGCCAGAGTTCATGCTGCCAGTATGATCCAGGAAGCCCTCTCTTAAAGAATACATGCCTCTGCTCACCATCAACAAACAGAGAAAATCTAAAAAAAATATGGCTACCAAGAAGTCATGCTTAACTGTGCTCTTTTATGTCTAGAATTCTTCTCAAGCTCTCTCAGGTTTTACATAGATGTATTGCCCCTCATTGGCACCATTTGTAAGCTGAGACTGCTCATTCATTTCCTAGCTGCCAAGAGCCAAATAATCACACAGAAGCTGTATGAATTACAACACTGCTTGGCCAATAGCTTAAGTGTATTCCTAGCTAATTCTTATATCTTAAATTAGCCGATTTCTATTAATCTGTGTGTCACCATGAGGCTGTGGCTTACTTGTGGTCAGGTTCTGGCATCTTTCTTCTTCAGAAGCTGTTTTGCTTCTCCCTGACTCCACCTACTCTCTCTATATATCTCTGTTTGGATTTCCCACCTGGCTTTATTCTGCTAAGTCATTGGCTGAAGCAGCTTCTTTTTTTTTCCCCTTTTTTTCCAGCTTTTTAAAAAATTTTCCATTCAAACGTTTCCACTTCCTCCTCTCCTCCCATTCCCCTCCCCTTCCCCTTCTCCCCCTCCTTCCTCCCCCTCCAGCCTTAACAGAGGGCAGGGTACCCTACCCTGTGGGAAGTCCAAGGCCCTCCCCCCTCCATCCAGGCCTAGGAAGCTGTGCATCCAATAGACTAGGGTCCCAAAAAGCCAATACATGCAGTGGAAACAAATCCCAGTGCCTTTATCAATGGCTTTCAGTCAGCCCCCATTGTCAGCCACATTCAGAGAGTCTGGTTTGATCACATGCTCGTTTGGTCCCAGTCCAGCTGGATTTGGTGAGCTCCCATTAGATCAAGCACAATGTCTCAGTGGGTGGACCAGCCCCTCACGGTCCTGACTTCCTTGCTCATCTTCTCCCTCCTTTAGCTCTTCAACTGGACCTTGGGAGCTCAGTCCAATGCTCTGATGTGGGTCTCGGTCTCTCCATCCATCGCCTGACGAAGATTCTATGGTGATATTCGAGATAATCATCAGTGTGACTATGGGACAAGGCCAGTTCAGGCACCCTCTGCTCTGCTGCCCAAGGACCTAGCTGTAGACATCCCCGTGGACACCTGGGATTCCCCTCTAGAGACATGTCTCTTGCCAACCCTAAAATGGCTCCCTTAATGTAGATCTCTTCTTCCCTGCTCCTATATCTGCCCTTCCTCCATCTCAGCCCTCCCACTCCTTCAAGCTCTCCCCAATCCTTCCTTTCTCCCTTCTCCCTCCCCCTCTCCCCTTCCACCAACTCCACCCCCACCCCTATCCCCACACCCCCATGCTCCCAACTTTTGCCCCTTGTCTGCTGAAGCAGCTTCTTTATTAACCAATGGTAGGTAATTAAACATATTCACAGCATACAGAGGGGAATTCCACATCATTTTTTGACATTGAATTCTGGGAAAGCAATATTTCAAAATCTTAAAATTCAGATACTGGATTTCAGTAGAATTGAGAAGTCAGCCAAGTATAGTGGCTTCCACTTTTAACTCCAGCACTTGGGAGATGGAGGCTGGAAGACCAAGAGTTCAAGGACATTCTGGGCTACATGAGACCACATTTCAAATGAACAGAAAGTCAGGCAACATAATATTTGCAGTTCTACGTGAGTATATTCTGACGATGAATGAGGTACAATGTGGGTATAATGGTTTAAAAGTTGCGTATTTAACCAAAACCTGGTTGTCTCATACCATGTAATCAAAGCCATTCATGAACAGACCATGAGCAAGCCATGGGAATTTTGACCCACTATTCCATGTAAACAAAAATGTGCTCACTGTTCATTGAGATTCTTACACAATTTTAATTTTCATGACAATAGAACATTATATCTTCCAATTCTATAATCAGAAAGCAAACATATCAATAAATCTCAGCTAAAACTTCACTTTTGCATTCAACCTTTTTTTTCCTAATAATTTAGAACAAATTTAAAGAAATGTATTCACTAGAATCTAAGCTAAGGTAATATTCCATTTGAGATAGAAATTATTGGTCCTTGAGGTGTAAGTAATGTTTTTATAGCAGTGGTCTGAGCAGCCTCTTTCTAGAGTATGTGTATCGTGATTTAAATAGATGGAGCTACCAATCTCTTGGATTACTTCTATTCACGAGGGAAACAGACACCACAGCCATGCAGTCTCAAGTAAGTTTTTTGGCTCTTTTAAACCTTATTTTCTTGCTCTATGAAATGAGGATGCTAAAATCTACTCCACTGAGTCACGTGAACTTGTGAGAATGTGTGTGCAAATGCCTGGCATACAGTCTGGAGCACAGGAAGAAATGAAGGGATTATTCTGATTGTTGCACAAAATTATGATCATGTAAAATTATGGGTTAGCATCATATTAATTATTACAACCACAAAGTATATATCATCTACGAAGCTTTTCCCCGCCTCTCCCTCTACTAGGTTGAGATCTAGTAGACGTTTGCAGCTCTTCCTAACAGTGTGTGCTGCCTTTTTCCTCAAGCTTTTCCTTTCCCATCTTTATCATTCAAAACTTCTCTCCTCTGCTCAGCACCCAACCATTCCCATCAGAAGGGCCTCCTAGGCTCTCCTTCCTTCATCCCTGTCCTTCTCCTTCCCTTCTTCTTGGGTTGCTTGCATCCACAAGAGAAGCAGACACATGCCCATTCAATCCCACGTTTCACTCATCCTAGACTCCTCACACCCACAGGACAATATAAACTGCAGGCAGCAGTTAACAAATACTCATTCTAGCACAGAAATGATAGCGGTAGTAAAAGTACTGACCGGAAAGCAAAGTCTTATTTTGCGACAGTGAAATAAGACACCTCCCCCACAGAAAACCCTAGGATTTTGGGGAAAATACTAGTTTGCAGCTTCAAGCTGTTTAGGTGAAAAATACAAGCAAGATCAGCAAAAGAGATGAAGCAGGCACTTTTAGAGAGGATAATTATACGTGAGGCTCCTTTTATTATAGCTCTGCAGGTTTAATCATACTCTCAAGCCCACAAAATGTCATAGAATCAGGGTTGAAAAGGCTCAGATGCCTTTCAGTCACGGTGGCTGAGGAGGGAGAGCTGAAGCTTTTGCAAACCCATGTTAACCCTGGAGTTTTCTTTCAAAAGACCCAAGAAAGGAAGGACACATACAGTCTTTTTTAAAAAAATATTTATTTGTTTATTTATTATGTATACAATATTCTGTGTGTATGCCCGCAGGCCAGAAGAGGGAGCCAGACCACATTATAGATGGTTGTGAGCCACCATGTGGTTGCTGGGAATTGAACTCAGGACCTTTGGAAGAGCAGGCAATGCTCTTAACCGCTGAGCCATCTCTCCAGCCCTACAGTCTTTTTTTTAAAAAAATCAAAACATATATAAGCCTATTTGTGGCTATGGGTCAACAATCTAGTGTCTCTTTCCTTTTCTTTCCCTTTTGGGATTTTTTTCTCTTCAATCTCTTTTAAAAACAGCACTTTTGACCTTTATTTTAGGCAGACCCACTCATAGACTTATCCCTCTGTGTGTGTGTGTGTGTGTGTGTGTGTGCGTGCATGTGTGTGGCATCTGTTAGTGTGTGAGTGTGTAGTGTATGTGTGTAAGTATGTTTATGTGTGTACACATGTGTGCATGTGGTGTCTGTTAGTGTGTGAGTGTGTAGTGTATGTGTGTAAGTATGTTTATGTGTGTACACATGTGTGCATGTGGTGTCTGTTAGTGTGTGAGTGTGTAGTGTATGTGTGTAAGTATGTTTATGTGTGTGCACATGTGTGCATGTGGTGTCAGTGTGTGAGTGTGTGTGTAGTGTATGTGTGTAAGTATGTTTATGTGTGTGCACATGTGTGCATGTGGTGTCAGTGTGTGAGTGTGTAGTGTATGTGTGTGTAAGTATGTTTATGTGTGTGCACATGTGTGCATGTGGTGTCTGTTAGCGTGTGAGTGTGTAGTGTATGTGTGTGTAAGTATGTTTATGTGTGTGCACATGTGTGGGTGTGGATACTTTTGTGTGGAGATTACTACTTCAGGCATTATTCCCCAGGAACCATTCACCTGGATATTTTTTGTTTGTTTGTTTAAGAAAACGTTTTATTAAGTTTAGTGCAACAGCAGTCTGGGCCCATTAGAATAATGTTTGTAGACCACCATACGTTTCTTTTTTTTTTCCAGACAGGCACTTACCCACTGTGCAGTTTTGACTGGCCAGGAACTTGCTGTGTAGACCAGGCTAGCCTCAAGTTCAGAATCGGTTGCCAGCCTCTGTTTTTAGGGTGCTGGGATTAAAGGAGTATGCCACCACATTCTGCTGGTCCACCTGGATTTTTGTGTGTGTGTGTGAAACACGAGTTTTCTGGGGCTCCCAGTTGGACTACGTTGTCTGTCTACTAAGCCCCAGGGGTCCTCCTGCCCTCACCTCTCTCCACTGCTGGGATTGCAAGTCTATGCCTCGGTGCCTGGCTTTTTCTGGGTGCGGGCATCGAACCCATGCACTGTGCTTGGACACACTTGCTTATCTCATCAGCGGAGCTTGAACGTGCAGGCTGTGGGCGGGGCTTGTTTCTGTCCCTAGCCCGCTTGTCAGAGGCTGGGCTTTACCATCAGGAGAGGACCGACTCCAGTTCTCACTTCTTTCGCCAGAGTGAGTGTTTTCCAGAAACAGCACGCACTTTGTTTTCCTTCTCTTTCGTCCTCTGTTCAGGCCGGCACCATCATCTAAGGTTAGACCCAGAACTGATTATAGGGTTCTAAAAAAAGTAAGGCTAGTCCAGATTGCAGCACTGATGGGTTGTTTGTGACTCAGTGCCCAAGGCTGCCAGGTGCCACAGTTTGCTGTCCAAGCTGTGTTTTTGTCACTGTTACGAGCATTGCCGTCAGGATTGTTTTGAAATCCTTGTCTTCCTTCATATTTTTAGATTTCTACTTCAGCCATTTTGTTCTGCTTGTGGCTGTTCTTTTGTTCTAGATTCTTTAGGGCTGAAAGATGCTGGGCCTTAGAATAGTGTGTTTGTGGTGGCTTCTCACTGCTCCTCGCTGGTCAGTTTGCCAATTCTGATCATTGGGGGAGGGTCTCTGCCTTCTGTCACCTTAAGGACTTTTGATAATTGTGACAAAAGAACCTTCTGAGGGCTCAGAACAGCATGGGAGGTGTCATTAGATGACTCAGCGGTGCGGGTTTCGGAAGGGGCAGCCTTTACTCAGCATCCCAAAGCCAGAGTAGAAAATGAGGATGTTAAGGGAGAGAAAGGTCTGGAGGTGCAGAGGCTGTGGCTGTGTTTGGCTAAGCACAGGGCTAGGTGAGTGGAGGAGGAGGAAGCAAGGTAGAGATTTTGTTTGTTAGTGTTGTAACAAAATACCGGAGAAAAGCAATGGAAGGGAAGAAAGATTTCCTTTGACTCTGGGTTTGGGGATACAGTCCGTGTGGTGAGGAGGGAATGGCAGCAGGATGTGAGGTAGCTGGTCACACCACACCAGCCCAGCAGCTTGTGCTCAGCTTGCTTTCATTCTAGAACCACAGTCCACGGTGCTGCTGCACACAGAGCTGCGTGCTCACAGGCCTGCCTCTGGATCACACCTCTCGGAAGCTTGGCACAGCCATGCCAGAGGCAAATCTCCCAGGTAACTCCAAGTCCAGTCAAGTCAAGAGTGACCTCACTGTCTATAATATTTAAAAAGTTTAAAAATTTAATTTATTCTGTGACAATTTCATACAATGTATAATATATTCTGGTTCCACTCAACACCTGGCTCTCGCTTCCTCTCTTCCCTGATAATGAGAACTCAGGTGTTTTAGGAAAGTGTTTGACACTATTGTTAGTGTTTACTTTAGCCCAGTGTGGAAATGATAGGACCTGGGACTCCAGTGGCTGGCTGTAGAGATAAGCCAATAGAGATGATGGGGCCTGACCTAAAGCAGGAGAGAGTGGGCGAATATGAACCGTATCAGCAAGGTGGAATGAGCACATTAGACCCTCGGCTCACTATCAGAGTAGAGCAAGAGATGGAAGCAATGGGGCCCTAGGCTTTCCAACTCACAGGCTGCTGCAGAACGAGGACCGGCTAGAAGATTGGCTTTCCAGGGTTTGTTGGTGTTGCCGTGTGTGTCCGGGCATCCACCAGCTTTTCTGTAGGAGAGCAGGGGATTCTTCAGTCTCAGCACAGACCAGACACACCCTATTGCAACCCAAATGTGACCCGCATGTGACCGGCATGTAACCAGCGCCTGCTTTGTTCCGGTGATATCTTGTGTCTGTGGAGGATCATCAGAGTCTGAGGGCTCAGTGTGAGACTAGCCTGGGTTACATAGTGGAACCCTGTTCAAAGCACAACAAAAAAAAAAAAACCTAACACAAAACAAAATGGAAACGAAAACGGATCAACTAATAAACCAACTTGCAGCCAAGCAGCTGATCAAACAAAACAACGCAGAAACAATAAAGAGAGGCATTGAAAACACAGGCATAATTCAGGGAAGGAGACTTTTAAGGGTGAACGGACTTGAGTTGGAGCACACAGTAGGTTCCTCAGACTCGGTATCTGCCAGGACAGCTGTTTCCAGAGGCTGGCTTGGCAGCTGAGCCGCAACCAGAGTCCGTTCTCACTCGGGGAAGCCCGCATAGCCGCAAGCGCGAGGCACAGTCTGTTCCCACGCAGGGAAGCCCGCATTGCCGCAAGCGTGAGGCACAGACTGTTCCCACGCAGGGAAGCCCACATTGACGCAAGCACGAGGCACAGTCTGTTCCCACGCAGGGAAGCCCGCATTGCAGTGCACTCTCGCAATCTTTTTGACAGCATAGCACAGCTCTGACCTATCATTTATTAAGTATACCGGAAGCTAAGAAGACTGCAGACTTCAATCTTTCAAGCTGGGCATCACTGACCGCTTGACTGACAGGCAATACGCCCGGAGAATCGGCATGTCTGCTGCCCCCAGCTGCTGAGTAGCAGGACTCGAATTGAATTTTGGATTCCTTAGAGGTCACACTTTCAATTTATTGCTGTTGTTCAACTACTGTGACCACCTCAGTGTTCCTAACCACCGGCGAAATTTCAGTCCATTGGGTAGAACGTGGTTTGTCAGGTATTGCTTTTTTATTGTTATTCTTTGTGTAGTTATTTCCCTTTTATTAAACATCAACTCTTTTCTCATACAATATAATCTGAATAAACTTTCCTCTTCTCCTCCATTCCAGTTCCTTCCCATCTCTTCCCCATCCAGATCCCACTCCCTTTCTGTCTCTCATTAGAAAAGAAGGGACTTTTAGGAGTAACAGTCAAACATTACAAAATAAAACAAGACCCATCATATTGAAGTTGGACACGCCAACAGAAAAATGAGACAGCCCCAGGA
>JAQHUG010000310.1:67523-81794 GCA_028555095.1 Dicrostonyx torquatus
AGGCTGGTTTCGAACTCACAGAGATCCGCCTGCCTCTGCCTCCCGAGTGCTGGGATTAAAGGCGTATGCCACCACCGCCTGGCCTCCATTCTTGTTTCAAAAGCTGTTTCTTTCCATATCTGATCACAGGCCCTTGAGGAAACCAGATGGGACAAGGAAAGTGAAAGAGTCTCTATACTTAATTTTTCTCATTTGATGCTATTAATCCCACTAATCAAGAATAAGGCCACTACCACAGTTTAAAGCTAAATTTGAAGCAAGCTTTAATTAAACACCAGCCAGGTGGATGGGTTCTGACCAGGTCCATACCCAGGTTTCTAGGAAATGGCCCAGAATCAAGTATGGCAAGGGCTTAAAAAGGAAAACCCACAATTCACCGTATTTCCCATCAGGTCCAATCAGGGACAAGCGTACCTCCTGACATATTTCCTGCCTACTGCCCACATGTAATCAAGTACACCCAGCGCAGATGGGTCAAACTAACTTGTTAAAGTGAAAACACATGGCATTCCAGGAACTGTCTGTCATTGGGCAAGGGGCTTGCAGATCAGAGGCATTTTTGCTTCATGGATCTCTAAGGCATAGTAATTGACGGTTAAAATGTAACTTTGACTCTCGCAGACATGTTCTCAATATAACAGCCTATCAGAATCAACTTCACTAGTAATCTTCCAACTTCTGGGTGAGAAAATTTATTAAGAGCTTTGCTAAATATGTTACAACAAGGACAGAAAAATGAAGCCCAATTGTAAGAGTTTACTAACTCAGCAAATTCTTGGTGGAAGTAAGAGACAATGAAATTTTTGTCTGCAGGCTCTGGTGAATCCCACACGTGGGGCACAGGGATGATCTACATTTTTTGCATGTGAGATTAATGTGCAGAAAACTTGATTTCATATTATGTAAGGAATGGTTAATCCATTGGGCAACATGTGGAAGACTGTGGGACATTTCTTTCCTACTCTGTCTAGTTCCTTAATTGTTAAGGACTGGCTTCAAGTATGACATACTCTTCATTTTACCCAGGCACTCATCCTACTTCTGGGAGGTAAAATGTATTTGATGGCTGAGTTCAGAGCTCTCATAGGGATGAAGGATGTAGTCTACTGGGCTTTTGAACTGGTACCCTGAGGACCAAACAAAATGGAATGCTAAAGATTAGATCAAGAATTGTCTTTGGTATTTAGTTTTAAGACATCTTTCACTCTTCCAAGTCTACAAAGCTTGAAGTAGGCTTAAAATAAGTCAGAGATTTTGTTCCTATTTAAAATATCACTGTTAGAAGAACCAGATGTCCACCCAGCTGGTTACTAGGGTAACACCTTGCTGTTAAAGAAGTGGTTCAATCTTCTTACTCTTTTCATTTTATTGTATGTGTATAGGTGTGTTTGTCTGCGTGTATGTCTGTGCACCGTGTGTGTGCAGTGCCCTCAGAGGCCAGAGAGGACATCAGAGTCCCCCGGGCCTGGAGTTACAGACAGCTGTAGACTGCCATGTGGATGAGAATCAAAACTGGATTCTCTGAAAGAGCAGCCAGCTCTTAGCCTCCGAGTCATTTCTCCCACTCTTGCGTCTTTCTGAGGCACAGTTCACGTTAAAAGATTTCTCTGTGGCATTTATTATTGACTGTATATTTTTGTCAGCACGTGAATAGCACTGAAAATGAACAAGTTCACACTTCTCTGACGCGGTATCACTGCTCCAATCGAATGTGCTGCTTCGTTGATGTCAACACTGAATGATGAGCTTAATGGTTCTTTACACCGGAACCAAGAATTGGTTCTCATCACACGAGTGATATTCTTTGTCTTAATGTCGTACTCAAATTGCCTTGATCCACGGAAGAAATAGAAGAAGCCTAGAAGCAAAGAGGCATGGTTAGTCACCTTGCATAGCGCTCACTCTTCTCTGCATTTTAATTTTATGAATGCAGAATCCAACAACATTGTAAAGAAAGGAGCCACCTTGGAGCTACAGAGAGCTTCCACCCCACCCCAGGCAAATCGCCGAGAAGGAAGCCTAACAAGTCTCAGAAGGGTTTCTGAGTGTGGTAGCCAGACCCCAGCTGTCAGCTAGCTTTCCACAAGGCATCTCACTGGAAAAGAAGCCCCTCTGAGTGTGTCCTTGGACCCCCTACCCTCATGTCTATAGATCTGCAGCACTTTTATCTATTTCAGGCTTTGAGGTTCTGGTTAGATATCATGGGAGACAGTCAATTGTGGCATCAAATGTTTTAAAAATATTATTATTCTCATTACAACTGTGTATGAGAGTACATGTGCAGGCCATAGTATATGCGTGGGGCTTAGAGGACAACTTTGTGGATTTGATTCTCTCGACCCTCCTTTACATGAGATCCAGTGATTAAATTTGGGTTATCAGACATGACTGCTAGCATCTGTGCCCTCTAAACCCTCAAACAATTTTTTACATCATCAGTTATTTCATGGTCCAAGAGATTGTCTTTGAAAACCCAGGATGCGGACTTTGTGCATTAAATTACCTAAGGTTCTGGGTTGAGGATGTAGCTGAGTGGCAGAGCATTTGTCTGCTACTAGTGGGGCTCTTGGTTCAATCCTCAGTACAGCGAAGAATTGCGATCTCAACAAAGCCTCAACCAACCAATCCATCAACCACGAAACCCAATTGTTAAATAGTCTTTTAAAATCTCCTGGGTCTCGCCCAAAATCCTACTGCCTCCTGCCTCAGATACTTGAAACATAGTTTTCTCATACATGGCTTCTAAGATATGTATCTCAAGCAATATATGTGTGTTTGAGAATCACCGCCATCTAGTGAGTTTAGTTATCTTTCACACATTAAGGGCTCTTTCAGGTAGGATCTTTGATCAATAGGTACTAAAATTAATTTGGGTCTCTTTACATAGACATAAAGCAACATCTCAGAGTCCTGTTCACACCTCCTGTTTTAGTTTGGTAGTATTTACAGGGGTAATGTTTATCAACTGGTGCATGTTGAGAACTGTAAAATTATACTTAAACAAAATGTTTGTTGCTTTCTTCTTCTACACAGTGGAAGCATCGACACCCACCTTTGTGCTGGAAAACAGCGTCCACACGGATGCCAACTCCTGGGAAGCGCTTCACTATCCTCTGCGGGAACCCTCTGTCCATGGCTTGTGCCATCTCATCATACCTGCATGAAAAGATTCCGAAGGCTTGATGTCTGTTTGGTGAACTTAATCCTCCTACTGCTCAGTTTAGTGTCAAGCAGGGTTATGAGGACTGGTAGAAGAAATCAGCCAATAGGACCAATGATAAAAACATGACAAAGATTGTTTGATTGAATAATCGTGTGTGTGTGCGCGCACGCGTGTGTGTGTGTGTGTGTGTGTGTGTGTGTGCACGTGCATACACAGAATTGCAAATGTACGTGCACATACGCTGCTGTACCCAAGTTTTGACATAAGTCCTGGGAATTGAACTTAGGTTCTCATGTTTGTACAGTAAGTGCTTTGTTGACTGAGCCATCTTTCCATCCTCCATTTACTATCTCTTACAAGCAATAAGGACAATGCTAGGGGGCTAAGATATAGTTTTGTGGACAAGGACTGTAAACCACCACCACCACTGACAAACCCATCAAGGAAAAGAGCCACACCATCTGTCAGAGTAGTTCTCCCTGAAGAATCCTTAGAGCTAATGGAGGCTCACTTTGTACCTCTTCTAGATTCTTATTGGCTATACTTCTGTCATTGAGAATTTGGTTCGCATTGATAGATTATTATTTTTCTTAATTTTATGTAAATTGGAGGGAGATTATCATCCAAACATCTTAGTTTGATAAATGCCACACACCAGAGATTGCCCTCAACGCGATCTACCACGAGACTGCAGATTCATTTTGTTTTTGTCTGTGTGGGGTGATTGTGGCTGATGACTTCCTCCGAATCACATAAAAGGGTTAATTGTCAGAGTTACCTCCAGCACCAGATGCCCACAAAAAAGAAGGTTTTCCTTGTGTCGTGGTCGCAGACAGCTGCATCAATTTTCTTCACACGTCTTGGAAACCCAAGTGTGTGGATGGATTTGGGGTAATCAGGCAAGACGGTGTACCCCCTGATCACCCAGAAATTCTCATCTAGAGAGAGAAAGGGGTATCTTCAAATGTCTTCTGCTCTGTGTCTTATAAGGAAAAGAGATGAGATGACTTGGGAAGTTTGGAAATAACTGGATATCTAGTTCCTCAGCTCCACACCTGGTTATCTCGTGCCACCATTGTTCTTTTTTCTTGTTCTATTTATTTTTATTTGCTAAATATGACAGTCTTATAAAAGGGAACATAGAAGTGAGATAGACTGTCTTTTTTATTTGGAAGAAAAAGAATGGACTTTTTCTTAAAAGAAATACTTTTTCTTAAGCCAGTACTATTTTTGTGTACGGATGCTTTGTCTGCATGGTGCCACTGCAGTGTGTGAGCCTGGTCCCCGTTGTCTTAGTTACAGCAGTCATTGCTGTGAAGAGACACATGACCACACTAACTCTTATAAGGAAAACATTTAATTGGGTGGCTTAGAGTTTCAGAGATTTACTCCATTATCATCACAGTGAGACATGGTGGCTTGCAGGCAGGCATGGTCCTGGAGAATCGGCTGAGAGCTATGCATGTTGATCCATGGGCAACAGGACGTGAACTGTCTGCCACACCGAGAGCAGCTGACCAGCTCTGGACTGTCATAGTTTTTATCATATGTATTTCTTTCAGTGAATTGTCAAAGCCATAGAGAGAACCTAGTTTATTGTTACTTATGACAGGAATGTAAATTAGGGGAAAAGCTCTATCATTCAGCCTATGATGAGGATTATATTTGATCGAAATACTCATTGTCCTGTTTAGGAAAGAGGAGGAAGAACCAGGCAAGTTTACCTTTGAACACAAGAATCTGATCTCTGGGGCTTTCATAGGCAGCTTGAAGGTCAGCTGGCAGAGAAGGCCAGAAGGAAGCAACTGTCTCAAATTCCACGTTAGCAATGTCAGAGTAAGTCCTCCATAAGTGCCTGGGGAATACAGAACACTTTGTGGATGTGTGCATCAGCGGGTGGCAGCCTGCTGTTTGTCTTTTCTGGGGCACTGTGTGCATGTGCGGTATGCACGCATGTGTGTATGCCTCACGTAGGTGGGGCACACATGTGAGTAGTGTGTTTATGCCTGTGTGCGGAGGCTGCAGGTTGCCTCTGGGGATCTTCTCTAGTTGTTTTCCCCTTCACTTATTGAGGAAGAGTCTCTTGCTGTGGTGTGCTGACATGCTCAGCAGCAGGCTCTCCAGGCAGGTGGGAGACATGGATATTAGTATATGCAGGTTCCCAGGGTATGAGTACTCCCTCAGGGCCAGCTTCAAGCAGATGTGAACTGATGTGTAACACCAGCTTCCTGAAATCAGCTGTACATTGCCTTTGAGACAATCTTCAGATCAATGTTCACTTTAGCCACGATGCTCTAGCAAGTTAAATTTGCTTAAAATACTTCAAATTATTTTCCAAATAAGTATGAGATGCATGGATATAATAAAACATTTGAATAGTATGTGCCTTGTAAAATGTGGAACTCGTGTGATCTTACAGAGACCAGGACTTCCGGTTTACCTGCAGGTTCCTTTGAAAAGAAAGGTCTTCATAAGAAGGTGGGGTGTCAAGGGAATAGGTTTACCTGCCTTTAAAGAACATGACTTCTCTGCGGAAGGTTGTGATAGCATCCATAGCCAGGCCAGGGTCTGTACAGGCGTGGGGCTCAGCGGCTCCCTTTGGCTTGGTGGGTGTCTTGGGTGGACTTCCTTCAGGGAGAAAAGAAAGAAATCACAGGAACTGTGTCCACACCAGGCTCTTACCCAAGCCCCGGTTTACTTCATGATAATATTTCAAGAAGTAACCATCTGTGTTTCCTTCTCTCTGAAAAGATTTCTGTTTAGTTACATACACAATGCCGCTCACCATAGATAGACTGGATCCCATCAATATCATCCTGAGAAAGTGGGTATTTGCTAGGGTCCAGGGAGACGTAATTGGGAAACATCAAGGCTGTTTGATCACTGGAGTGAGAGAGCCCCAGAGAGTGACCAAATTCATGAGCAGCCACAAGAAACAAGTTGAACCCTTGATAAAAACAGAAAACATGTCTGTGTGAATTGACAAAGAAATTGACCTTAGCGGGCAGAGACTTAGCTGGCAGGGTAGGACACACTTTTATTTCCAGGAACCAGGAGGCAGAGGCAGGCAGGTCTCTTTGAGTTCAAGGTTAACTTGGTCTACACCTATTCCAGGCTAGCCGAGTTTACATGGTGATATCCTGTCTCAAAAACAAATCAAAAACAAATTGATAGTATTATTTTAAGAAATGGACCAACCAGCTTTGGGGCTGCTTGACTTTATACAATCCTCCTTACGTTCTTCTGTGGGCCTCCACCAACTGACTGAGAAAGCCCTAGTTTCTTCCTTTAACCTTCAACAATCCAGCCCTTGCCTTTCTCCAACCACAGACCCTTTTGCACAGCCCTTTGGCCTTATTTCTAGCCTCACTTTGATTTCTCATTTATACTAAGTTCTTTTATTTATTTATTTTGAGATGAAGTCTCATGTACACTTGGTTATAGCTGAGGATGATCTTCAGCTCCTCTCCCTCCATGTGTAGGATTACAGCCATGCACTCCCACACCCAGTTTATTCAGTCCTGGGGGTTGAACTCAGAGTCATATGCACAGCTGGGAAAAACTCTTCCAACTGTGCCCCCCCCCCACCATTCCTGCTCGGTCAGTGTATGCTAGCGCCTTCTCTCTACTCCAAAGGAATGTAATACGGCAGGCAGGTGACAAGTCCTCTCCAGCTTCCAGCACATGCAGAGCTGAGTTATATTTATCCTCTTTTTTGGAAAAAATCAATCTTTCTAAACTTGGACCACAACAACTCTGGCCTTTTTAATAGTTCACCTCACACATTCTCTTCGGCAAAGAGCTTGAAGCAATGTGTGATATAGCAATTAACGCTAACTATTGGTTAAGGACAGTCAGATGGTGAAACCTTGCACCTCTGGCTCTGGCTGTGACAGTGAAGCTTGCTGGAGAAAGACTGCCAATCCTGAGTTTGGTAAACGCTTAGGCCACTTCTTATAACTGGCTGAGCACGTGTACACTGGCTTTGAACCAAGATGAAAACCAAACACATAGTGGTTGTTCCTCAGTAGAAGACAGACAGACAGACGCACATTCCCTCTACCTCTCAGGTCTGAGTGCAACGCTCCTCCTCTGTCCCTTGTGTGCGGTGCTAACTCGTGTGGCAGTGGTCATGAACTCACCCCAGATTCCTCCTGTTGCCTGAAGTGAAGCTAGTGCTGACTTCTTGACCTGCCTCACAGCACTGGAGGAAACGGCTTCGTGTGCCCAGTGGAGGGAGTGGTCAGGCTTTGTAGAAAATAAAACCTACACAAGCAGGGTATTGGGAGCTCACAGAGTCTGGTGTGGTCTGCAGCTTTGCATGCTGTCCATCAAGAAGGCCATGACTCTTACTTCCCTGGGACCTTGGAAGTCACTTACATGATAAAAGAATGGTAACAGCCAGAGGTTCTACTGCGGTCTACTCCTTTGCTTAGTAGACACAGTATCAGCACAGTGAAGTTTGGGTGCTTTGTTTAAAAATTTGACAGTACACTGAGGCTGAAGGGATTGGTCAGGAGTTAGGAGCACTGGCTGCTCTCCTGAGAGCCTGGATTCAATTTCTGGGACCCACAACTCCTGTTCCAGGCAATCTGATGTCCCCTGAAGGAATCATGCACACACGTGTTATATAAACATGTGTAAGAAAAATACTCATACACTGAAAACAACACAAAAACTGTCCAGTGTAGTCAGGCCCATAAAAAAGTAAAACTAACACACTCGCTTAAGGGACTAGATCAGACATGAGAACTGGGTCTGATCCTTTCGCAGAGGGAGGAGGTAGCATAGAGAAGGGCTATGATGTGGGAGGTCCTTCTGTACATGTGTGCTTTTATTGGTTGATAAATAAAGCTGTTTGGGCCAATGGCTTAGCAAAGCAAAACTGGACGGGAAATCTATCTATCTATCTATATATATATATATATATAGAGAGAGAGAGAGAGAGAGAGAGAGTAGGCGGAGCCAAGGGGATGCCATGTAGCCGCCTAAGGAGAAGGACATGCCGGAACCTTAGGAACCATACCAGTAGGCCATACCCTCATGGCAATATACACAGATTGATAGAAATAGGTTAATTTAAGATGTAAGAGGAATACATAGAGTCTTTGGCCAAAAAGTGTTGTAATTAATAAAGTTTCTGTGTGATTATTTGGTTCTGAGCAACCAGGAAATGAACGAGCAGTCTCCTACTACAGGGATACATTTTCAAATTGTATTCTTTAACCTCTTAAGTTTTGTGGCTGTCTTCAAGCTACTGGTGACTGCAGCCATTGGTTTAGGGTGCAGCCTGGGGTGAGTATGGGTGTTAAGGAGCACGAATACCTGCAAGGCTGGAACTTTTGAGCACACCTCTGGGGTTCATATAACAAACCTTGCATAGCTTTGTCTACACAGCGGAGCGGCAGGCACTGTGACCATTCATAGTGCTATGTTAATGGGTGCATGGCTAAACAGCAAATACTGGTCTCTTACCAGGACTAGTAACACCGTGAGTGTTCTGTTTGGTCAAGACTACATGAGCACAATTATTATTAATAGTTGTTAATCACTTCACTAATGTGATCTGAGAATATAGAAAATTATGAGAGAAATTAGATTTGGATCCAAGAGGCAGCTAATTGTACAGAGATTATTAATGTAATTTTCTCATAGTGAAAATTAGACTCACCTTCCCCATCCTTGGCTGTCCAGTTTTCGTCTTCATCAAAGTGAGTATCACCACCTAGACCCAGACCAGGAGGAAAGGCATGGCCAAGGACTCCCAAGGGACCATCAAAATAACGAGGACACCAGCCATGGACTGAGATAGTTGAGGAGAAGAGTTAGCTTCCTGAGATCTTAGAAATCGCCACATCCCCTCCCATTGCAAGGCTTACCTCCAGTCCTAAAGGCTATCATGATGTCCGCAACCCCCTTGGAAATCTTGGTGAACATCAGTGGAGTGACCTTGCTCCAAACATCTAGTGCTTTCTGAATAGCCTCATCCACATCAGCTCGTGTCATATCTGGAGTGTAGTTCATTATTCTGAAAAAGAGGCAAAATTACAGCAATTACAGATACATACATTCTCAAATGATTTATCATCTATATATCAAGTGAACTATCTATCCATCTATCTGTCTGTCTGCCGACCTGCCCATCTATCTATCTATCTATCTATCTATCTATCTATCTATCTATCTATCTACCTATCATTTAATCTCACTTGTAGTTTTACCAGTCGCAGGCTGTAGTGACTTATATTATTGTTCTGTTATCTAACATTTTCTGCCACTTTATTTAAACACTGTAGTTTTATAAGACCTAACAGAGTTTCATTTCTCTTTCTTTAATAAAACACTTTGGCCAAATGCAACTTACAGCAGAAAAGGGTTTGTTTGGCTTACACTTCCAGGTTACAGTTCATCACTGAGGGACTCAGTCAGGAACCTGAAGCACCATGGAAGAGCAAAGTTTGTTGACTCACTTCCAGGCTCATGCTTAGATAGCTTTTCTCATCTATCTATCTATCTATCCATCTATCTATCATCTATCTATCATCTATCTATCATCTATCTATTTACCTATCATCTATCTATTTAGCTATCATCTATCTATCACCTATCTATCATCTATTTATCTATCTATCTATCTATCATCTATCTATCATCTATTTATCTATCACCTATCTATCTATCATCTATCTATCTATCTATCTATTTATTATTTGTGTGGGTGTGGGTGTGCCTGAGTGTTTATAGGTATACTATATGTGTGTAACGGCATGCAGAAGTCAGAAGAGGGCATTGTATCCATGTGAACTGGGGTCGCACACAGTCAACAACAGTGCGTGGTCTTGTCAACATTGGGAATTGAATCTGGGTCCTCAGAGCATAAAAGCTCTTAACTGATTAGTCATTCCTCTAGCCCTTTAGCTAGCTTTCTTATTTATTTATTTTCATTCAATCTCTTGTAACTCCTTATACTTAGATAGCTGAAGGCAAATGCCTCTTTATACTGGGACCCACCCAAGATTTGAGATTTGACACCTTTAAAACACACACACACACTACACATACATATCTTAGACACACATCACAAACATATACTTACAGATACACCACCACCACACACCACACATATACTACAAACATACACACAAACAGATACATACCACAAAACATCACAAACACACACACACAGATATACCACACACATACACACATACCACACGCATCCACACACACATCACCAGCATACACACACAGATGGAAACACCACATACACACACACATCACAAACATACACACACAGATGCACCATGTACACCCACATACCACACACACACACATCATACACAGATATAACACATACATACACATGCATGCACACACACACACACACACATGCAAGCAGCCTTCCCATCATGCATCATGCCTCCAACGCATTGTAGCAAATAGCAATGCGTCCTGTCCTGAGCTCACACTGCAGAGAAGAACCTGGAGATCAGAGTCTCTTTGCCTAAGCCAGTGTCTTCTGCAGCAACCTTTGGACTTAGTTTCTCTGTGGCTAAGGCAGCAGTATCAATACATCCTACAGTGTAGGTCTAATGTGGAGACAGGATAAATGGAACCCATAAAGTGGCATGCATCGTGAGGTGAGTTAGAAAGCCATTGTGATGGCTGCTTCTTGGAGATTGTTTGGGTTAGTTTATATAAGTTGCTAGAGACATTACCTGTATGTGAGGTTGTGTTTTCTCCACCCAGGCAGGGTGTAACCATATTGTCCCACATCAGGCACCCCACACCTGGGCACCTTCATGATCTCAAGGGTGTCTGAGTCCAGCTCTCCGGTCACCGTCAATCCAAAAAATGCTTGCATTTCCCGAAGTTTGCTGTCTAAAAGGCTCCTGTTCTTACTTTGGACAAGATGACTCCCTTCTATTTCAAGAGAGTAGAACTGGTTGAGATATGCCTGATCAAAACAAAACAAAATAGACAGAAAGAGGACACAGGCTACAGGAAAGCAAATATTCCCCATGAAACGAAGTGGCCTGAGGCCTCCTTTGGCTCCAGGGAGGATAAAAAGGAAATAGATAGCAAGGGGGAGAGCAGGACAGACTGCAAAGGGGAAAGGGAGGCATCGTATTTTCCTCCAGGGCCAGCAATCATTGATTTACAGGGGAGTAGAGTTAGCCAAACCATACAGTCCATGCAGTATGCATCCTCCACTAATACACAGCCACACATGCAGCCACACATGCAACCACACTGCTTGTTCGGTGCCAACATAGCTCATGCAGATATCAGGAGATATCAGGGGTGATTATCTGGTCCTCAAACTTACATGATTCAACCAAAATATGATAGATTGACTGGCTTTCAGAAGGAATCGCTAAAGCCACAAACTTTCCACATATATACATTCATGCACACACATCTCTACATGCATACACACATCTGTGTATCTCTCTTTGTATATATACACACACAAGCACATATAGTGTATGTGCCTAAAGGGTCCTAGATTATAGATTTCTGCAGCTGGTGGTCCTGAAATGTATTTATACAGATATCTATCCTTGTAAACCGTTCCTTTCTTCTCTCCTCTTGGCCCCTTTGTGATCACTGTTTGAAGGTATAGCGAATTCAGTCTCCTTCCCACTGCCCCTTCCCTTTACCTCAGACCCAGTTCACGTCTTTAGAGTTAGGTACATGGAAGGGACCACATTCTTCCGAGACCCTCTGGGACTCTGCAGGAATTTACTATCTTTGAAGGTTCCTAGAGAAGCCATACATGGAACATTTTATTGTCAGTTGCTAATAGCATGCGTTGAGATCCTACCTGGGCCAGTTGATCGAGTCCACCATTTGTGTTCTTTCGGTCTGGAGGAAATGCAGAAGAAAGTGCTATAAAATTCAATAGCAAGGGCAGAAGGCCCTTCATTCCTGCCTCTCCAGTTAAAGCTTTTTCCTGTTTGCATGGGATATAGAAAGCTCACAGTGAGACGTGGCATGAACTATTCATTTAATTAATAACAGCAAAGGACACTTGCCATGAAGTGTCCCGTGACTCCCTCCACCCTAGATAGACTGGAGTTGTGCAATCAGAGTCTGTGACCTTTTATCCTACATGTTGCTCACTGTGGAAACGAATATATTACATAGCAAGGTGCCAAGTTAGCGTTCTCATCTCAAAATTGATAGATTTCAAGATTAATTTTGAAATAATTTTCTGCCCAGAAACACTAGCATATCTTTTGATACATGATGCAAAAAGACAATTGCCAGGCCTCCTGAGCCTCTTCCGCAGGGAAAGGGGCGAAGGGCCATCACCCTTTCTGCAGCCCATTAAGACGATGCAGGACAATCAGACACAACAGGGAGTCAAGTCAAGCAGGAACTCAGTTTATTACTGTGAGCTTCAGCTTATGTAGGTTAAGTGACACCGTGTGATGTGGGGGTACCTCCAGCCAATGAGAGACAGCCAAGCCCTCCTTCTGGCTGGAGGGGCGTCTGCCTAGGTTTTGCTGTCTTATCCCCACATGGTAGCTTTGAGATTATCCTTTAAACTGGAGCCAGGGTTTTCTCTGTCCTACAGGTCTCAAGGTCCAGGTCCTGAGATAATTGTGGCCCAACAGACAATTGAGTCAGGAATTAGTTTAAGTAAAACACAGCATCATGCGGTATGGAGCCGGCTTCTGCATGAGTTCTGGGGAGCCTAGCCAAGCTCTGCCCTTGCACAGCAAGTGCTCCACCTGCCCTTTGTCTTCAGTTGTAAGGACACTATCTAGCTATCTTGGTAACTGTTCATTTAGTATTATGTATTATAGTTTTGTATTTGAATACTTCTGTAATATGTCTTTTTGAAGTTGATGATGTTAAACATTCTTTATTTTGATTTTTTTGACCAGGATTGTCTCTCATTTCTCAACCTTACTTTGTCTTTGGCCTCTGTTTTCACACTGCAAACTTTCTTCAAATGTTTGGTGAATCTGTGATGTGCAACCTGTTTGGACTTTCCTGGAAACTCTTATATTAAAGAATGGACTGGGGAAATGGAAACCTTCCTTGCAGGAGGTGGTTGTGTCTCGGGCCTTCCATGTATTAATTAGAGTGAGATTTAGTTGATCACAACAAAAAAATTTAAAATAGCAGATGGTTAATAATTCTAAAATTTACATTTTTCTTATGTAAGAACATCCTAGGTTTGATAGACTGTGGTTTCTCGGATGACTCCATGTTACCAGGATCTGTGTGGTTTCTCAAGATCTAGCCACTGCACCTGCATTGCAGGCAGCATAACATGAGGAAGGAAGGAAGGCAATTCTTAATATCCTTTGAGAAACACCACACAATCTTTAGCTTACGTGTTCTGGGTAGGAATTAGGTACATGCCACCTATCAGTAGAGGGTTATAAAGTCTTGGTCACATGCAACACTGAAATGGGCTGCAAAAAAATGGAGACTATCAGGGCAGCCATGACAAGGCTTCCATCTGTAGATCTACTTTTTTTCTCCAGAACAGACATCCCTAATTTCCTACCATTGCCGTCTCTTAGCAGTGAATCTGTAGAAGGTAACTTTGATGCCCTCCCTGCATCACTTCCCTCAGGACACCTCTGATTTGTGCAACTCACCTTCTTGTGGCAAACCAAGTCTTTCTGCCCTTGGGATGACATGGGGTTGCCAGATCAGTTTGAAATACAGCCTACAAGTGTAGAAATGAAACACCCCCAGAAATAATCCTCTGCAAAGAGTGGCTGGAGAATGATAACTACCTCTCCCACCTCTAGTATAATCTGTGGATTTCTCAGTAGGTCCTGGTGGAGCCAAGGACCAGATGCTTGCAGCAGAAATCTACACGACACACTGACACACGCTACACTATACTGGCTTCCCCTCCTTCCCACTTTAATGCACGGGTCTGCCTCCCCTGCTTCCTTCTGGAAAGATGCCACTTCCCCAAAGTAATTGCACCAAGGTCTTCACTTAGGGGTTGCTTTTGAATGAACTCAACATAAATGCAGAAGAAACTCATAATGTAAAATCTAAGCTTAGTCCTTGAGTCTCTTGTTCTCACTCAAATGTGACAGCTAGAAAATGCCTGTGACTGAAATATAGTT
>JAQHUG010000310.1:88785-104033 GCA_028555095.1 Dicrostonyx torquatus
AGCTATGGGTACCTGACATTGACTGTGATTGACAGCGGAAGAGCAGTTTATGTGTTTTCTGCACTTGCTGGTTTGGCTTCTCAAAGGAAAAAACAGGGAGAAGGGGGAGAGGAAGCTCTGTGTTAGATTCTTAAGTGCAAATGTCAACGCACCTGAACTTTGGTGGTGGCACTTTTGTTTTTGTAATTGTTGTGTTTTGTTTTTGTTGTTAAGCCTGCTACTTGGAAGTGAACCTGGAACCTCATGTATGCTAGCTAAGTTCTCTACCAATCAGCAGCATGCCCCAGTGGTTTTAAGTCTGATGCACTATGTTGGTTTTCTAGGGCTTCTCTATCTAACAAAGGAACACATATTCTGTAGAGTAAAAAAACAAATTTATTTTTTTCACAAAATCCAGAAACCCCAAATTGGCAAGTGCCTTGGTACCAGGATCTACTTGCTGAAGAAAATGGCCCCTTCTTGGTCCCTCCTGCCTGCCCCTGACTGGGGAAGTGCTGCAAACAGCCTTCGGATGCATCTTTTTGCCAGGTCTCTCCCAATGAGTGCCTCTACCTCTGGTTATTCTTCCCCAAAATCCCTCAGAATCAAACATGGCAGGCAAATGCTTCATCTCTGAGTTATATGTGCACCCCTCCCTTTTCTGTAAGGACACTTGTGGACTTAGGGCTCACCCTAAACCTCAATAAGGCCGTCTGGTCTCTTACGTACAATTAATTCTATCTGCAAAGATTCCGGTTTCAGATAAACATCTGGGGTTAAGATTTCATTTTTTTTTCTTGGCAAAAAGAAGGGCATAATTCAATCTGCAAGATATAATCTCACAAGGAAGGAAGTAACAACACTTTTTTTTTTATAAAGAAAAGGAATAATCTCTATGTTGTTTATAATCCTATGTATAATCAAAATCCATCACTAGATTCTATGTTTGAAGAAACTGAGGAATACCGGGAGTCAGGTAAGACAGCAGTAAAACACGAGGTCCGGGAGGAAAAGCCTGGATTAAACTGACGGGTGCCTTGCTGTCTTTTCATTGTGTGTTCACTAGCTGGGCACGGGATGTGCAGAAGCTTCTGCCGAGAACAGGAGATTGCAAGCACCTGTTCTTCCAGGATGGCTGCAGCGTTAGTCACGGTTGAGGAGGGTGTGAGCAGGACACGCGGGATGAGTGTGCAGGCTGAGCTCCCTTTTATATCTATAGATTAGCAGCAGGGACCTTCACCTGGGCTTCAACTCTCTGGACAGTTAAGCCATAAATTGCTTCTTGCATGTCTAGTGACGCTGTGAGTGACAAGATTAAATGCAAAATATTTTGGTCCACTGAAGAAGAGGAAGAAGGCTGCAAGAAAGAGACAAATACCAAGTAAGCTAGGAGATCTCAGGCATCTGAGTGAGTGTCCCGCCAAATAGAGCAAACAACACACAAGTACAGCTGTGCTACTTTACAGACTTGAACGTGTTGGTGACTTTGTTCCTACTTACAATCCTGCGGGAAAACTGCATCAACTCTGCAGTTTATTCCTGGGAAAGCACTTGCTATGCTTCTGGGATAACCTGGGTCCATGACTCCTCTTCTGTTGTCATACCTAATGAGAGCAAAGCATCATGGGATTATGACAGCTTTCTTTCAATCTGTGTAGGCTGCAATGCACTCACACGTTCTCACACCGAGTTGTCCCTGTGCCACTCACTGAGACTAAGAATGCCTAACTTCTCTACCTAAGGGTATTTTGTTATAGACACATGGGAGCCACTGACTCTAGAACAGCATTCTCATTGCTGAACGGGGGTTATTTCTCAAAACTAGAGTCTATATTTTCTGAATATTTTACTTACTTAGTAAATTAAGCATAATCATGTGTATGCACATGTGTATATAATGTAAATAAATGCATTGTTTTGGTAATACTTTCTAAGCATGTAAAATAATGGGCCTGATAATGACCCTTTCACATATATATACCACTGTTCATTCGTATTCATGTCTCCACTGCCCTCCCTTTAGTCTGTCCTCTTCCTCCCTACAAAGCATCCCTCTTCTGTTTTCTTGTTTAAATAGCTCCCTCTTGTGCACCACATTCTGCCAGCGATGGGAAAACACTCATGTGAGAACATCAGAACTCAAAGCATGAGAAGAATCAAGCCTCTTTTTTCTCTAATTCCCACCCTAGAGCTTTACAAAGGTGCAAAGTTTTCATGTCACAGAATCCTCACAACATTTGTGTAGGCATCCTAATGTGATGAAAAAGAAAAGTTCAAACCCTGTGGTAACATCATCTTGTGTTAAGACCATATCCTCAGTAAGTTTGTCAAAGACCGTGTAGATTAACACATCTTCAGATGTCCATGCTGATGGTTTGTATGCAGGGCAGAGAAACACAGATCTCAGCATTAATGGAAAAACTCATTCCTCTCACCTCCAGCACTGGCTGTTTGTGAAGAAGTATGTCTTCCCTCTGTAGGAAACGGCTGCATCAATGGCCTGGATGCTGCTCGGAAACCCATAGTTAGCTACATTCCTGGGGTAGCCTTGCTGGATGTCATAGCCACTTAGGGCCCAGTACTGTCTGCCTGCCAACAATTCAGGAGACAGATTTCACAAAGCTCTTTCTTTCTTCAGTATAACACAGATACCACTTAGTGGTCCCCACAGTAATGAAAACGGGACAGCTAGCCTGTGAACACCAAGAGTGCTGGAGAGGAGCTCGGGAGTGTACGGGCAGCCCTGACGGTTCTCACTGAAGCTGTAAACACCAGACATCTCAGTCTGTCCTTCAAGGCCCCCAAACCAGAGGTCTTTCCTGGTATGACTTATGTATAGAAACTAAATCACTGCCTTTATTCATCTTTAAAAATGGTATCTAGGATGAAGGCAGGGAAATACTGAAGACGGTCTCATGAGTAGTGTTTGTGGAGGACATTACTAAGACCTAATGAAGGTCTAGCCTGTGCAAATTCACTCAGTCATTTGTGACCATAGTGGGGCCTACGCCTGGACTCGTGCAAGGGTCTGGTAAAGAGAAGTCCTGCCCTACCCCTTATGAAGATCATAAGGAGGAGGAGACAGTCGAATATTACCTTTAAATAGGAAAACCAGGTCTCTGTCAAAATCCTCATAAGCAGCCTGAATGCCACTGGGCAGGAACGGCCAGAACAGAGAGATGAAATTGAGGTCGACTTCTCGCAACTGAGGATGCCGCCTCCAGAAGTACCTGAAGTAAGGCGGGGGGGGGGGGCAAGAAGGGGGAGGGAGGAGGGAGAGGGCATTACTTTCTGATACCTGGCTACAATGACCCTCACGTGGTTTCCGCAGTATGCGACTGTATAACCTACGGCTGGTTCATGATGGTGGTGTTCGTCTGGTGGGCCCTACGGCTGGTTCATGATGGTGATGTTCATCTGGTGGGCCCTTGACAGATTGTGCTCTTCCTACCATGACAAACTTAACATGGTGGGGCCTCTCAGAGTTTAAAAGGTCCAGTACTGAAAGAGCCTAACCACAGCAGAAATGCATGTGGATGCTGGGTGGTTGAGCTTCCTCACCCTCTGGATGTTTCGTGATGCCCAGAGAACACTAAGAATTTCAAGGAGATGCCTGTGTGTTAGATCAGGGGAAAGCTGAGTGAGTGACATGTTTCTTTAGAACTCAGTTTTAAGGTCTGAGAAAGAGACGTGCAAAGAAGAGCAGCTCAATTTGTACTTGTCTTTAAAGAAGTAAATCTCCCCACGGAGTGTGGTGATGGCATCAAATCTCAGGTGGGGGTCGCAGGCGGTGGGGGTGCTGGGCCCAGTAGGTTGGACAGGGCTGTTGGAAAGTCCTGGAAAAGAAAGACATTTAATACATATGAAACCGTGCTACTTTTGGTGTGTCTCAAATACTCAGGAAGCTAGAGGGAAAGGCCACTAGCTGATTCTACAAGACACAGCAGAATGTACATGGGACCCTTTCAAAGACTTGGTCTGTTATCAAGAGAAACATGGCTCCTCCTTAAGCTGAAAAGTCATTGGAGTTCTATGCTTCCTTTCAGATTCCTTGTTCCTCACCAAAATTCAAACACAAGGATAGATCTCATATTAGTGTTTTACCCTATAGCATAAATCTAATTCATTTTTTTGGTATAAAAATTTACATCTTGACTGAACATGGTAGCTGTGGTAGTTTGAAAAAAAAAATAGCCTCCAAAGGGAGTGGCGCTATTAGGATGTGTGGCCTTGTTGAAGAGGGTGCTGTCTTGTTGGAGGAAGTATGTCACTCGAGGCAGGCTCTACAGTCTCATATATCCTCAGGCTATGCCAAGTGAGGCAGACCACTTCCTGATGCCTGCAAGTCAAGATGTAGGACACTGGACTGCTTCTCCAGCACCATGTCTGCCTGCGTGCTACCATGCTGTGCCCTGACGATAATGGACTAAACCTCTGAACTGTGACTGAGCCACCACAATTAAATATTCTTCTCTTCTAAGAGTTGCCATGGTTATGGTGTCTCTTCACAGCAACAGAAACCCTAAAACAGTAGCACAGGCTTTGTAATCCTAGCATTGTGAATACTGAGGCAGAAAGATTGTAGGTTTGAGACTGATCTGGAGACTAATTTGAGACTAATCTGAGACTAATCACTCTGTAGTGAGACAATGTCTCAAAATATTAAATAAATACACAATAATTTACATCTTACTGAGTCTTCTCATTGTAGAACTAAGTGCTGCACACATCACTACAGGATACTAGCGTGCCAAGAGAGCTAAGTGCTGTGCACATCACTACAGGATACTAGTGTGCCAAAGAGAGCTGAAAACATTGCAAAGGAAGTGACTGCTGGCATGCGTCAGGAGAGCTGGGATTTGAACAAAGTTCCTTATTCTTAGAAATTCTGCCATGATGGGAAAACTCCTTGACATGATACCCAGACTCTTGCTTTATAGGGGAACTCCATCCCAAGAGGAGAAAGCACTCCTCACGATCCCACTGCCTTCCGTACTTTCAGGGAGCAGGAGGGTGAGAGGGAGGGGATGGATCTTTCTCTGGTCCTCCACCTTCCTACACCACAAATCATACTTCACTGAACATTCTTGACCCTTATACATGTCCACTTAGGGGTCATGTGAGGATTTCCTTAACAGATGATTCTGGAGGAGAGATGCTATATGAAAAGGGGTAATCATGTCTTTTCAGAATATATAAAATTGGAAAGCATAAAAACAGCGGAAGAAAACATTCCTACCATCTGGAGATAATGATGGAAAGCACTTCTATATATTTCTCCAAGGCCTCTCTTCTTTTCTCCATCCCTCCTCTTCACTCTTTCTTTCCTTCCCTCCCTCCCTTCTTCCTTTCCCCATCTTTTCTTGAGTCAAAGTCTCACCATGTGGTTTAAGCTGGCCTCAGACTCCTAGTTCTCCTGCCTCAGCCTAACATGACAGACATGGGCCAGTACACCTGTCCTCCAAGCTTTCCTTCAAGGCAGTAATAGACGTCTGATAACGAAAATCCAAGATGCAGGGAAATCATGCAGAGGCTCAGCCCTACAGGACTCTGGCCAACACTGTTACTGGTGACTTTCAGAGATCAGTTTGAGTTTCCCTTGTGCATGAAATCCTGAGATTCCAAAGACATGATGCTTCTGTGTCCTGCCATGTTGTCCACATGACCTTACCGTAGAGAGTCTGAATGCCATTGATATCATCCTGAGGCAGCGAGTAGGTGCTGGGTTCACTGTAGGCATAGTTTGGGTACATCAAGGCACCAGGATCGGTGGAGTGAGAGAGCCCTAGGGAATGGCCAAATTCATGAGCAGCCACGAGAAACAGGTTGTAATCTGAAATGCAAGAAAGTACGGTGAATCTCAAAGAATATGACCTCGACACAGAGCTGCCCAGGAAGGAAACTTTCATATGCTCATCTTTTTCTTTCTCTCTTCAGGTAACTAAAGAACAGCAATTAGGACACAGCAGGGTAGACGCCATGAATTCTTGTTAAATCTCAGAGCTGACAAAATCTGCCTTTCTTCCAACTCCCACATTTAATGGATGTGGAAAGTTGGTGAAATGGTGGCAGAGCTGTGGGTCTCAGGATGGTAAGAATTCTGTTTCTCTTGTGCTCAGCACCCTCTGGCCCCCAGGCTCATTAGGTAGAGCTTCCAAAGGAAAGAACCTGCCTCTCAGGGCAGTGGCTGGGATGCAAGGCCGACTTGACCACAGGGTCTGGATGCACCGCAGCCCCGCCCTTCCTTTAAGGAGGCTCCTGAAAGGAATATCTTGTTGCACAGACACACTGTTGGAAGGGGTCAGGGCATGAAAGCGAAGCTACTAGAAGCGAGACTGGCTGTTCTTTGAACAGGCTAACTTTTCAAATGAACCCTGTATTTCAACATTGCCAAAGATGTAAAGACTAGGCCTTTTCAAATATTAAACTCAGAATATTAGAGAAGAAGGGGAGAGAGGGAGATGAAGGGAGGAAGGAGGGAGGGAGAAAAGGGGAGAGAGAGAGAGAGAGAGAGAGAGAGAGAGAGAGAGAGAGAGAGAGAGAGAGAGAGAGAGAGAGAGAGAAACTAAAGTGGTCAGTGATTAGCAAACTTTTCATGCCGTGGGAGCTAAGTAGCCCCCATCTCAGCTACTCAGCTTGGCCATCAGAGGGAAGGCTCCCGAAGACGTGTAACTAGGTGAGTGTGGCTCCCCTCAGCACAGCATTGTGTGTACAGGGCCTGGACAGGCTTGGATGTGGCTTGTAATGCCAGGCCTCCTGCCTACTGATGTTTGAATGCTTCTTCCAGAAATCATGTCTTAGAAAGTGAAAAACGTTAGGAAGTGATCCTGATGGGATCAGCCTGGGTTGATGCTGCTGGGAGAAGGACTAGTGACTTCAACTTCATTTGCTTTTGTCTCCCTTATCCTTCTACCGTGTGAAGATGCATTAGGAAGAACCTTGGTCCTAGTCTCTCTAGGCCAAGTGGGGAGATAAGTTTCTCTCATTCATCAGCTTGTTAGTTCCATTTATCTCACGACAGTACCACACATGGATTTAGGCACTGTGTAGGAAATAAGGTCAATAATTAGCTTTTGATTTTTTGCTTGGTTTTTCTGTGTAACCCTGGCTGTCCTAGAACTTGTTCTGTAGACCAGAGATCCACCTGCCTTTGTCTCCTGAGTGCTGGAGTTAAAGGTGTGCGCTGCCACAGCCCAGCTTGCTTCTTTTTAAAGTTGATTTATCTTCATGTAAAAAGAATGTGAATGATTGATTTGTGTGTTTGAAATGTTATAGTAACGTGAGCAGATGTGTATTTGTGAACACACACCTTGATTTTAAGGGGAAAGGCGTTTGTTTAGAGGTCGCATGTGAACCTCACCAGGACCACTTACTTCTGGAGTCCTGAGTCCATGTTTCTTCTGAGTCAAAATGAGCATCTCCTCCAATACCCTGACCTGGCTGAAAGGCATGGGCGAGGATCCCGTTGGGTCCATCAAATGGAGAATTGTCACCATGCTCTGAAATGAGATGGCTTGTGCTTAAGCCTTTGCCTGTAGCCTCAGGTTAGCTAGGAAAAGCAGATGCCCTTCTGCCTACCTCTTGAGACAAAAGCAATGTTGATGTCTGCTTCTCCCTTTGAGATCTCGGTGAAGGTCAGGGGAGATGCCACACTCCACAGTTGAAAGGCTCTCTTGATTGCTGTTTTTACTGCGGCCTTTGACAACTGTGGGGTTTGGTTTATAATCCTGAAAATGAGAAGGAACAAACATGCTTTGTCATTACTAGCAATGCCTTCCAACTACACAGTTGTCACTCCATTTTGGAGTAAGTCGCTTTTTCAATATGCACCCAACTGGACACAACATCAGTGTCCCTATTCATAAGACGAATATGATCATCAAGATCCCTTTCCTATGTGGCTGGGGGGGTTAAATACACAGGAAGCACTTAGCTGTTAGCTTGACAAATAGTACGCCACAAAACTATTCTTATTGCTGTTCCCAAGACATACATAAAAGGGCCCAAGAGTCTCTCCAGCAATCAATAAGCTTCTTTTGGACTTAAAAGTGAGTGACAAGAGAGAAACTATGCTACTATAGTCTTTTCAGATCCCCAAAGAAAGACAATATGGTAAGCTTTATAATGAGAGACTTTGGTGGTGTGGGAGGTCCTTCTATCTATGTGTTGCTTTTATTGGTTAATGAATAAAGAATCTGCCTTGGCCTGTTGATAGGGCAGAGTAGAACTAGGTAGGGAAAACTATACCAAATGCTGGGAGAAAGAAGGTGGAGTGAGGAGAAGCATGTAGCCCCGCCAGAGACAGATACTGGTAAGCCACAGCTAAGTGGTAATATACAGATGAATAGAAATGGGTTAAATTAAGATGTAAGAGTTAGCCAACAAAAAGTTAGAGCTAATGGGCCAAGCAGTGATTTAATTAATACAGATTCTGTGTGGTTATTTTGGGGAGGAGCAGCCGGGAGCAAACAAGTGGCCTCCAACAACACTCATCCTCATGCTCACTCATCCTCATGCTTTCTCCTCCTCATGCTTACTCCCCGGTTCATACTCTACTCATTCACTATCCAAGCTCATTCAAACTCTGCAAGGGCAGGGTGTTTGTCCATTCATCTCCAGTGGTTCCCAAGTTATGCAGCAATGTCTGAGGTTTCATAGACTCCCATCACTAGCTGGGTGGATGAGTCCTTGGACTCCAGGAAATGTCACCTGTAGGTCAGGTTAGTGTGTGCCCACTTCGGGCTTCCCGGGGTTAGCATGAAATCACCAGAGTCAGGCACTCCACAGCGAGCCTTGCCCATCATCTCCAGAGTAGCTGCATCTGCCTCCCCCGTCTCGGCCAAGCCAAAGAAGCGCTGCATTTCCTTAAGCTTCTCCGCAACCATTGTACTGTTCCTCCTTGCAGACCGAAATTGGTTGCTTGGTAAGTGGTAGAATTTTTGTAGGTAATTCTGATCAAAATAAACACAAGTCTTTGCTGTGAAATGCTCTCTAGTGCCCTGAACATTTTGTCATTCTTTCTAAGTCACCATATAGTGCAAAACAGGACCTGACAGACAAACAGACAATAGCAGAAATTGTAGATCGGGCCAGCATGATGGCTCAGTGGGTAAAAGTGCCAGTTGCCTGGTAAGCCAAGATCCATCCTCAACACTCACGTGGGAAAAGGGGAGAGGTGGTCCTTCCAATCTGGGCTTTGACTGCACATATGTGTTGTGCATGCAACACACTCCACTTAAATACATTCAATTAGAATAAAGAAATCTATAGACTGACTTTGAAAGAACAATGCCTGTAGAATATCGCCTCCATTCATTGATCTAACTACTTTTTATTGTTTATTTGTTTTGTTTTGTTTTGTTTTGAGACAGGGTTTCTCTGTGTATCTCTAGCTGTCCTGGAACTCACTCTGTAGACCAGGCTGGCCTTGAACTCACAGAGATCCGCCTGCCTCTGCCTCCCTAGTGCTGGGATTAAAGGCATGTGCCACCACCTGACGAGGCTCTATCTACTTTTTAGCATAAAAATTAAAGTCTTACAACAGAGGAGGAATAAATCTGAATCACACACAAAAACTTGTCTTATTTTTATATAAAAGATTAGTACTGGCTTTTTGTCTTTACCTCTGTTGAGGTGTTAGTTGTAACAATGAGCAGTCTTCTGTTTAAAAACTGATGGAAAGAGGGTTTAATTATCCTCACAGAGGCCGGGCGCTGGTGGCCCACGCCTTTAATCCCAGCACTCGGGAGGCAGAGGCAGGCGGATCTTTGTGGGTTCGAGACCAGCATGGTCTACAAGAGCTAGTTCCAGGACTGACTCCAAAGCTGCAGAGAAACCCTATCTCAAAAAACAAAAAAACAAACAAACAAAAATTATCCTCACAGAGAAATGGAGGTACCAAGAAGCAAGAAGTAAGTAACATGCCAGGTCCTAGCTCACTGTGATGCATCTGAAATGAGAACCAGGATATTATCCTGGAAGGGGCTAACTCTCATTCGGATGTAATGTTTGTGAGGATGTGACGTGCCATCAATGGGAAGGTTCTTCAGCTTGCTGCATGTAGCCTATGCGGCACGCTATGTGCCTCATGTACATGTGACCAGAGCCAGCAGAAGGCAGCGCTCATGGAGTCGAGCTAATCCAAGCACTGTCTTTTGTCTCTGACAGGGAAAAACATAATCTTTCCGTTACGGGTCATCGTGCCGAGCTTAGAGGACAACTTGGGCAGAACAAACAACCCACTCTGAACATGAACTTCGCGGTTTCCGTGCCAGTCACAAAAATTACCAAGAAAAGAGAGAACAAGAAAGATGCTTTTCAGAAATTTCAATAAGAAGAAAGTTATACATAAGAAATTGGTGATCATATTCCCGCATACAAAAAACAGAAGCAGGCAAACAAACAAAAAAGGTGACTGGCCTCACTATACTGTGTGCTAAGTTTAGTTCCTTATACCCTGCCCCACCTCTAGCCTCACTATACTGTGTGCTAAGTTTAGTTCCTTATACCCTGCCCCACCTCTAGCCTATCTTCTACACATGCTAGTATTTTTGTCTGCAAAGGAATATCCATACAGGAAACAGTAGGCAGGTCAAAATTGGATGTTCCCCATTGTTTTTCAACAGGGGACACTAGCAAGCTTTCTACCAGTCCGGCATAGAGAGCACAGAACAGCTGGGCTACAGGGTTACACATTAGGTAAAAATTTTAGTTCATTTTATAAATAAAAATATTCTCTGAAAGGGTCCCAGCTATATCCAGCCCCTCAAGACCTGCTTGCTTTCATGTCCAGATTTTCCAGGCCTGCCTTACAAGTCCCAGGAGGTGATGCTGAGCCTCAGCAAAGTCATCCAAAAAATTTCTCCCTAGTCATTTAGACCCAGAAGGGAAAGCCACCGTCTGAATTCTGTAGCTTTCAGCGAATAGCCCATAAATGAGAGTTCATTTACCTCCACAATTTTTGCATTTTTCTCTTCCTGGATTTCAGGTGCTACTGGGAGGGCCTTGGTAAGCTGCGTGTGGAGTAAGAACAGAAATGGAAGTGTCTTCCAGCGAAGCATGGCCTTTTGGACCGAGACCACCTCGTCCGCTTTCCTCTGCCCGTCTGGCAAGGGCCCTGAAGTTCGCAGCCACCCTTGCCAATCACTGCTCCGGTCTGGTCCCTTATAAAGCCACATCTTGAGCAATTGCTGCCTCCGCAGAGTGAAGCAACATAGTCAACCCGACTAGAACGGTTCTTCAATGTTAGAATGTGATTTGGAACCTGAGAGTGGGGTGGTCCTTCAACAGAAGAAAACGTGGGCTGCCAGCGGCCAGGAGGAAGAGGAGGCAGCGGCTGATGTGGAGTTACCAGGCTTCCATTTTCCTGCCATGTCTGATGATGCTGTACTAGTTTAATCAGGGAAACCTTTTAAGAATATCCATAGATCGTCTTCAGAACAAACTGCACCTGTAAGCCCTGTTTCTAATCCACCACTTGTGTGTAAGTGCCAGAGTGGCCTGTCACAAAGACATCTTTGTGTGGGGACCACAAGCAGCTCCTGGAAATGGCTCAGTTAGTACAGTGTTTGCCACACAAGCTTGAGGACCTGAATGTCACTCAGCACACAGGCAGCAGCATCGGGTGTAGCAGTGTGTATGTGTAATCCCAGTACTTGGCCGTGTGTGCGGATGGGGGGAGGGAGTGGAGTTTCTGTGGCTTGTGGGCCAGCTGGCCTAGTGTACTTGGTACATTCCAGGCTAATGAGAAACCCTGTCACAAAACAAACAAAACTCACATGACAGCATTTAAAGAATGGTGCTCATGGTAGTCTTCCGGCCTCCACAAACATGTGCGTGGACACCCACACGCAACGCATGAGCATGCACATGTAAATGCACACATGCATGTAGCTGCTTCTGTAGGACACAGCTTTGCCAGAGAGGTACTGAAACCCTCACTGTCTATAAGGAGGGGTTTCCCAGAGAAAGGACAAAGATTGGAGTACTAACGTTTGTGGAATATTTGCACAATGTTATACAATACATGCTATTATTGTAGGAGAAGCAAAGGTTGGCAGACATAGAGGAGGCACCAGCTCAGTTTTTGGAGGACTCAATTCCAAGGGTACCGTGAGAGACACTGCTTTAGTTCCCATCCTATACCAGGCTCCAGTTCATCAAACCCCATCTGAATCCCAGGCTAGAGCACCAGTAGCTGTGGGCTCACAGCAAGTAGAAAACTGGCCTAGATTCATGGATGAGACAAGGGAGAGAATGAGATAGATGTTTTATATATTCCCAGAGTTATAACAGGGTCATTGGTGACTTCGAAACAGTGTGTCTACACAGGGCACCATCTGCCCTGCCCTACCTGCCCACCTGTCTGTCTACACAGGACACCGTCCTCCCTACTCTCTCTGCCCACCTGTCTGTCTACACAGGGCACCGTCCTCCCTACTCTCTCCGCCCACCTGGCTGTCTACACAGGGCACCGTCTGCCCTGCCCTCCCTGCCCACCTGGCTGTCTACACAGGGCACCGTCTGCCCTGCCCTCTCCGCCCACCTGGCTGTCTACACATGGGTCCTAGGGTTCTAACTCATGTCTTCATCTTCGCAGACAGGAAGTACTTCACAGACTGTGTTATCTTCTCATCCCCTAAACTGAACTTTAAAAGAATCTTAAATGTTTTACAGAGATGTTTAGAACATTTTCAGTCTGTGTTGAGCAGAGCAAAGGAGAACCCGAGGCCCCATTTGGAAGTCTGAGCTCAAAGAGCATCTGGCCCTGGGTTCCTCTAGTGCATTCTGTTTCATTCCAAATGGACGCCATTGTTTTCTTGTCCGTCTACATGACACATTTTCAGAGGAACGCCTTTATTTATTTTACTTTCTTAATATATATTTTATTTGATTTTTGCAATCTGACCTCTGTGTCCCCTCCGTTTCCCCTCCCAGCTCCCCACATCTCCTCTCTGCTCCTCCTCCATCCTCTCTTCCCCCATTTATGTTCAGAGGACAGGCTGCCCTGCATCCTTGCAAGTATTTTATGTTCTGGGTGTTGGTGACCCCTACTGGCCTCAGGGAGTATCATTACCTTCTTCCCTACATCCCCTCTCTCTTGTGTTCTCTTCTCTTATACCCCCTCTTCCTCTTTCTGTTTGTCTGATCTCCTCTCTCCCTTTCACTTCTTTATTGAGTTGTCATGAAGATGCAGACGAAGGGACGACGGGATGCATGGAGAGAGGAGGAAGAGAAGGCACATGGCTCTCTCAGGCTCCTGTCTCCTTCTCCTCTTCCCTCCCTCCCTCCCTCCCTCCCTCCAACTCACAAAGATCCACCTACCTCTGCCTCTGCCTCCCAAGTGCAGGAATTAAAGGCGCACACCACCACTGCCTCTCATGGAGCAATCTACAAGTGAAAAGGAAGGCTGGAGCCAAATTCTTATCTATTGTCTTTCTAAATTGTTAGCTTTCAGCTACGGAGTTGCATGGCGTCCTCAGGCTGGTGGATATCAGAGCCCACAGTTCTTACTGCAGTCTGATGAGAAGTTACAACTACAATGTGCAGCACGTGTCTCTGGATCAGGAATGAGAAAGTCTTACCAGAGGATTTCTGTACGCCCAGCTCCAAGATGAAACGTGGGAGAAAAGTGGAGTTTCTCTGACCTATCTTGGGAAAAGAAATTCTAGTTTCCATGAACTTTCCTGGGCAGAAATGAGCCAGGAAATGTGATCTCTCTGTCTCTGTCTCTCTCTCTCTCTCAGATACAAACATGTCTCTGAATGAAAAAAAAAAAAAGGCCTTTTTTGCCAGCCTTGGAAATAATGGTTCTCTTCCAGAGGCCCCAATTTAGTATGGAATTAGAAGACTATTTCTGTAGTTCTGGGTAGAAAGTGTATAGACACATTGTGGCTTTCTTTCAGTACTAGCTTCAGTGACACACAGACATTTAGAGAGAGAATGCTCAAGGTTGTGTTTGCTTTCTTTTGGAGCTGTCATTTAGCGCAGTGATGAGCAGACCTACATTGCTGATAATATTTCCTATTTCTCAGTGGGAAACATGGCTTGTCATGGTTTATAGGACAATCGTGAGGAAAAGCACACACATCTTGGGTTTGCTTTACAAACTAAATACCCTACACACATGGAGAAATGGGAGGTATCTCTTACATGGTGGGAACCATAGCCAGTCTACGCCATTTAACCAATTTTGCCCTTCTGCCCTTAGTTTAATTTTTTAAAAACATTTGCATCTTTCATGCCTTCAGAACAGTGCTTACAGCAGCATGTTCAGCTAAGCTTGGGTCCTAGCTGGTCCACCTTGCATTTGGTCTAAATCCAGTCCCTAAGATTCATTCCTGCTATATGTTAAGCTCCATTCATGGAACACTCAACAACTATTTTATGAAATCATCTAAGATTCCCATTCTGTGACTCTCCCACCCTCATGTGTGACTGTCTTTGCGGTCATTAAGCTGCTAACTGGGGACGTTAACGTCTCTCTGTGGAAGGGTTTGGCAGGTCCTTGTTACCTAGTCACCCCGATCTCCTTCAGCAGATCCTACCAAGTTTCTTTAGAAGTACAGTGTGAAATTTGGCCAGAAATCTGGTTTCCCACACAGGGACCCCACAGTGCTTCTTGGTTGTAACTCTCTTATTCCAGCATTTGGTGTTCATAGTGAAGTTCAAGCCAGGTCTACAATTACATTTCTGCTTTTTCCTGTTGAAATACTTCTTCAATAAAGTTTTTACTAACTACTGTCCTACTCTGGTCCCTGCCTGCCCCTCATAAGATACTCTCATCCTCTGCTCCCTCACCATCTGCTTCTCTTTAACAAATGGGTGGTGGCTTCTGCCAATGCCCACAATCCCACAGGGGGTGGAGACGGTTGGGCTACTGGCTTCTAGGATTCCAGAATCCTACTATTGTTAGGGCTGTAAAACTTTTAGACAATTCTGAGCCCTCTCAGTCTCAGCAGTAATGCTCCCCCACCCCCCGTGAACCAAGGCCCTAACAGCTACACACGCACGCACGTACTGAGATGTTGGGAACTTCCCATCTCCCTGAATAGGGACAAGATAACCCTTAGGTGTTGACTCAGTGACTGATGTTTTGACTTAGGCCCTGGGAAAGGGGCAACGTGACCCTCAGATGTTTTCCCCCTTACCTCATCCGATCTGGCAACCACTCTCCAGCCAATTATTGGTAATAGCCCTTTCGAATAGGTCAATCATAATAGTTAAAGAACACCCCCCCCTTCCTTCTGTGGTTTTTCCCTTTAAAAATA
>JAQHUG010000310.1:147505-164523 GCA_028555095.1 Dicrostonyx torquatus
TTACCTCCAGCTGCGAAGGAGATCATGATGTCCGCCTCTCCTTCAGAGAGCCTGGAGAACTTGAGCGGGGTCACCGCCTCCCAGACTTTCAACGCTTTCTCAATGGCAGAATGCACACTCTCTCTCGGTAAATCTGGTGTGTAATTTTCAACCCTGGATGAGTAGAGTGGAAAAAGGGAATGTGTGTTGCTGCGAGACCTCTGCCGTGTCAGCATTATCTGAAAACTTTGGTCCAGTCACCTACCTGTAGGTGAGGTGGGTTTTCCTCCACTTTGGCGAACCTGGAAAGGTACTGAAGCCACCGACGTCAGGGACGCCGCATCTGGGCTTGAGCATCACATTCACAGTGTTGGAGTCCAGCTTCCCTGTCACCTCCAGCCCGAGGAACTTCTGCATTTCTTGGATTTTTTTGACAACAGGACTACTGTCCTTTCTTCTAAACATTTGCTTCTCATTCTTTTCTAAGTTGTAGTACTTTTCTAGATATTGCTAATGGAGTGACAAGTACAGTTTTAAACTATGGCTATGAATTTTAAACCATTTATAAAAAAACCTCAAAATTCATTTTAATTTTTCACATTTCAGTGAAAGAAAAGTAGGATGTCATATCTAATTTGATTTTTTTCACAAACATGCCCCATTTTATTATTTTATTGCAATTTAATATGCTACCAGAGTATGGAACCTGGCAGAAGAGTATGACTGCATAAATGACTGATCTAAGTCTTCCCATTTCCATTATTAACATAAGACTGCTAATACTGAATGGTGTTAGAAAATTCTTTTTCTCACAAATGAAAAATTAGAGTATGCATTATTTCTTGAAGTTGTACAAGATAAGTAATTCTGAAGCAAGAGATTTCATCCTCTCCCATTGTCTCTTCTCAACCTGGGCTCCTGCCATTGGCCATCCTTGAGGATTTACACACACTTCCTTGCCTCTCTTTTCTTCTCTGTAAAGATGGAATTTCTACCTCTTACACTTTGATATTTTCCAACACAGCTTCTAATCAGGTCATCTATTCCTGTTGGAAAAGCAAAGAGGTGTCCTTCACTTGAGCTGATTTCTTACCTGAGCAAAATCCATGCTTGGGGGGTCTTGCCCCACTGCGCCCTGCAGAGGATATGCTGAGCAGATGGGCAGGTACAACAGCAGCACCTGGACAGCCAGCCGCTCCATCCAGACAGACAGCCTTTCCTTCTGTAGTTCCTGACTTCTACATCTTCGTTTTTGGGGCCACTCTTTTATAGGGAGTCGGTGTTTAGGTCACTAAAGCATGACTCACGTGTGTGATATTTTTAATCTCAATGACTGCAAGCTCTTTCACAAAAGCTCAGCCCGAAGACGGAATGGCTTACATCAGTGAATCCCTCGCCCTACTACACTGGAAAGAATGCTTACTCTCCAGGAAGTGGCTTCTGTGTTTGTGAAGAGGAAAAGGATCTGACTAGAGAGTTAATGTTTATACAATATTTAGATATTTTCGAAAGCAGTGGGTGTTTTTGTTTTTGTTTTTAGCAACACGCATTAGGCTCAAATACATGCAGGCAAGAAATAAATAGATTAACGGAAGAAGATTCCAAATGTAGCAATGATGATGGCTATCTAGGAAGATATGATGACAGGAACTCCATTTTTTGAGTCCTTGCGTGTACAAGTGTTACTGATTTCCAGATGGATTTACTGGCCTTTGGGGTGCACTGTGAGAAGACAAGGTCCAGAAGTGAAGCCCAGGTGCCCACTCAGCGTCTGTTTCATGATGATGTCATCAGTCTCGGTGACTCCATGATGCACTGGCTCCATAAAGACTTGTCAAATGGAAGTCAGCTAATTGCATATTGGATGAAGATGCTCCCCCACCTCCTTCCTTATCTTTGCTTTTCCGTTTTTATCCTTTCCCTTCTTCTAAAGCACAAATGATTAAGGTTTACAATGGAATTTCAAGTCCTTTCTCTTCACATAACATTGCCCATTATAAGTATTTTCATTTCCTCCTTTGGCCAACCTGAGGGCTGCTCAAACACAGAAAGTCTGTAGTAGCTCTTAAGCCCAAATTAGCTCTTTCAAAAGAAATATTTACTTTTATTTATATTCTATGCCACATGTGTTCAGGTGCCCTCAGCAGCTGGAAGTGAAGTCCGATTTCCTGGACTGGAGGTAGAGGTGGTGTGGGCTGCCGTGTAGCTGCTAGGGACTTGAGCAGGGTCTCGGGGAGGACCAGCAGGTCCTCTTACCGTCAGAGTCATCTTTCCAGCCCCACAAGCTCATGGCTTAATACAGAGGTCAGAGGATGCCCAAATGTCTAAAGTACATTTTTCTGCCAGTGAAGGAAAATAATCCTGCCGTTTCTGAAGTATAAAAATTCAAATTAGTGGAAGAAGCAAGTAAATATAGGAGTGACTTTTTTAGTACCATCTACCTCCCTACCAGAGGACGCCATGGCAATGGAGACTGAACCACATCTTGGGGGAGGGGTGCATGCCCTGGGCCAGCTTGTCAACTTGTGACTTAAGTACTGCACAGAGAATATACCAATCTGAAAATCAGGAGCAGAGCAGCTGGCTACCAGCAGACCGAGAGACAGTCAGCTACACTCGGGCAAGTACATAACATACCACATGATCCCTTTTCCTGTGGAACGGAGAACATCACTCAAGGGATGAGTTTCCATGTGGACTCTGGGCTGGAGTAAGCCCTATTTCATTTTATTCTTGTGTATTTCACAGAAAGAGCTTGTCGGCTGGGCAGATGCCTGACTTGACAAGTTCTGAGATGCCCTGTGCTCCCTTGAGTCATGCCTTTGTTAGTGTTGTCACACCCTGCTATGGTTGCTGTGTGCCCAGGAGCTATGGCTGTGACTGTAGTTGACTAACCGTGCAAGGACGTGATGTCCAGGACTGATTTGGATGGATAAACTTACTCTAAGCCACCACACCTGTGGAGATTAATGACTTGGGGCTATGGAGTCCTCTTTGTTATTAAGTACACTATTACCTATTAAATTTACTGAATGTTTTTTACAGTAACGCAAGCAGGCACATGCCGTTAATTAAGGAAAGGTTCAATCCCTAGAACAGAGTTTCTATATATGAGATATGTGCTATCTTTAATTGGCAACAACCGAAGAAGATTGAGATTAGAATCATGAAAACAGAGGAATGAAGTCAAGGACGGCTAGGTAGCCCCACCTTACCTGTTGATCAAAAGAGTAACTTGGGGCTGCAGACTTCAGTTGCAATGTAAAACAGAAGGTGGATGCGATTGTAATCCCAGCACAGAGAGAGGTGGGGAATCTCTGGGCTTCAACGGCCAGCCTGCTCAGACAGTCCAGTGGGTCCCAGGCCACTGAGAGATGCTGTCTTGGAAAGAAAGAAAGGTGGATGGCACATAAGGAATAACAGCTGAGCTTTCTCTCTGTGGTGGTTTGAATGGGGATGGCCCCCACAGCCCAGTGAGTGAATGCTCGACCCATCGGGAGCGGCACGTTTAGGAGAGTGGCTTTGTTGGAGGAAGTGTGTCACTGTGGAGGCGGGCTTTGAGGTTTTATAAGGAAACTGTAACACAGTTTCCTTCTGCTGCCTGCAGATTAAGATGCAGGACTCTGAGCTCCATCACCAGCACCATCTGCCTGCATGCTGCCATGTCCCGCCATGATAATAATGGACTAAATTTCTGAAGGTGAAAGCCAGCCCCAGTGAAATGTTTTCCTTTTGTGGTGACCCCACAAATATTATGCAGTAAGTGTGCAGCTGACAGAGCTATCGGGCTAATTCATGGGAAGTGTATAGTCTATGTCACGTCACATGGAGTAACACGTTTTTGTAGAGCTAAGGGAACAGCTGTCCTGTCAATTATGCAGAAATCTTGTGAAATCATGGCATTTCTCCCTTCTTTAGTATCCCAGCAGCGTATAAACCTGACTTTTATTGTAGGGCAAACGGATACCTCCCTGTCACTCAGTCAAACCTCTTCTCACAGCCAAAATCTATACCCCACAACTTTATTGACAGTACTCACTGATAAGAAAGGAGCCCCAAACAGGAGGCGCTTGTCTGCTCTAACAGCGGACTCAGGAAGGTGTGATCTACTGGTCTTCTGCTCTGACTTAGCAGGCTACTAATATTCTGTATTACCCTTCACCTTGGTTTCAACTAACATAAGATCATAGCCCAGGAAATTAGTTGTTTATACAGGAAAGAGACCTGAGCCACTAAAACTAGCTTCAAAGAGAAAAATTCTCACTTGGGCAGCCTGCTGGAGTCAAAAGGGAGAACCCCAGAAGAGATTCCTTTTAACTCAACCAGCTAGATGCTAATACAAATCAAGCCCACAGGTTAGCACAGCTGCCAAGGCTGTGTTCCCAGCTGCAGGGGAACTTCACAGTCACGCCCACTCTGAGATAAGATAACAGATCCACACTGGGACTCTGTGAACATGCATGCTTGATACCACTGTTACCGCCTGTGGGACTGCTAACTTGCCTGTGTGCCTACACAAGCTGAAAGCTTTGTGGAGATCACCCCCTTTTTACCCTTATGCTTCGCCCTCTATCTTATACCTTATGCCCCATGCTTCAAGGAATAAAGAACATGTGGCGGTAATGTAAATGAGTTGATTCATTTCATTTGACCCTTAGATCCAATTAGCCAGTTTTCATTTGCCATAGTGAATCTTTCTGGACCCTGAGAGGTTTAATGAGCTTAACCCCAAAGTAAGCCTTGATATCCTTTGTAAGAGCTGAAGTGGTCATGGTGTCTCTTCTCGGCAACAGAACGCTGACTAGGACACTGTCTGGCCTCCCCAGGCATGCGTACATGCACCCAGACTTATAAGTGCCTTAAATACATCTTACAGTCTTAGGGAAAGCGGCCCTGTGGGCCTTCCTAAGGACCAGAGTCTAGTGCAGATGCTTCATTTCTGTCCCAGTCTCCCTGTGCCTTCTGGCGGCTACCTCCACACTGTGAGACAGTTTTGATCTTTCTATCATGTACCATTGTGTGCAAACAGCACCCTGGAAAAGTTCCTTGATTCCTTTCTGGGACACCAAGCCTCAAGTTATAGGTGCCCACTTCAGTAACTTCTTCTTTATCCAGCCTTGTAGCCCTGCCACACACATCACAGCCCAGTGTTTAAGACCCGCTCTGAGCACTCTGCCTTCAGACTTTCTGATAAATAATACTGACTAGGACATGATTATGAGGCATATCCTGCTATAGATGAGCTCCACAAGAATGGAGAAATTTGAAAATTTTGGATAGACTAACTTCTCATGAATATTTTTTGCATTGTTTGTTTGGTCAGAAGTGAGACCCCAGTCCCCAGAAGTCTGGGGTGTTTGGGTGAAAGCGTCACCCAAGCCCCTGGCACCCATCCTTGGAGCGTCAACGGAGCAGGAATGGAGCAAGAAGCTCCATTTCAAGCCCCTTGGTCCCAGGAACGCCTGTCAAGCACTGACCCCTCCCCAGGGAGGGTCAGAACCACTCCCACAGGCGGTTGGGGCTGCCGCCCAGATAAGAAACTTGGGCTCTCCGGGTTTTGCGTGTTCTCCCCTGTTCTTTTTCCCTCGCAATGTTTTCCCGGACCACCTGGGAGTGCTGCATTAAACGTGGGCATTTTTGTTTGGTTTAATTTGGTCTGATTGGAATTATTTCCACCGGTGGAGAGGCTGGTATTAAGAAATACTCCTAACAGTTTGTTTTCCATTTCAAATTTGAAAGAAATAACATTTATAAGCGAGGCTTTGCTATCAGTTGATAGCAACATAATGAAATAGAAGGCATCATAAAGAAATTATAAAGCATTAGATACAAAAGTGGCTTTATTCTAAGTATCAAATATTTATTTTGTACATGAAACATCTCTCGGCTGGTCATGTTGGGCATGCCTGCATCCCAGCATTTGGGAGTCAGCAATAGAGGTGTGTGAAGAAGAGGTCCAAGACCAAGACCAGCCTGGGTTGTAAGTACTGTTTTCAAAACCAAACCCGGAGCACCAATTGATTTTCCTTGTGTGTTCAAAAGGCATTTTTTCCTCTAGGGAGAGCTTGTCTGCCAACCCTCCACTCTTGAGAGGAGACAACTAGGATCAACTTCAGAGAGCACAAATGGCCTCCTTCAGTGACTTATCCACCATGAACTTGGCCTTCTTGCATTGTCAGTTGTGGCACTAAACTGTTTTAATTCATAAATTATTATACTAGATATTATAGAACTATGCAAGATGAAATATAAATAAATTTTTACTTAGTAGATCTGTGTATCAACAGTTCTAAAAGGTAAATAAAATATAAAAATACTTGACTCTTCAGAAAACTATCTCCTTTAAAATTATGCAGTAGGTGTGTTCGTTAACTTGGTGACAGGACAGGTTGCCATATTCTTAGCAGTTGAACCAGGTGTTAGAACCACGGGAAGCATCAACGACTCTTGTTTGGAGGTTAAATCTGTATTGACTTGATTGGTGAAAGAAATAAAAATACCCTAAAAATAAAATGAAACATATTCATTATATTATACATGTAGTTTCCCGATTTTGACTCAATCTTGCATGACTTCAGTATATACAGTTTTTGCATTGTATTTTAATTTTCATTTACATTTTTATATTTACATTAAATAGCAACGTTGTTACTTTTGGTATTGTAACAGATGGAGAAAATATGTCTATACTCTTACCGTTTTTCTGGAAAACATCATCAACTTTATTGCCAACTCCAGGGAAGTCATCTGCTATTAATTTGGGATAACCTGCATCCAGGATCTTATTATATTCATCATACCTGATCAGAAAGTGGTTAGAAGTATTAGGACCTTTGAAAACGCATGCAGATTGCTTACAATATTTGTGGACAACACACCAGCATGAATTGCATACAAATTTCTAATCCTTGAGATTAGAAAAGAGTGAATTGGGTGAGGGAGGAAAAGTTGAATGTTGGGTATGTCAAAAATATGCGTAAGGTCTTCTGAAATCCAACGAACTACACAGATACTCTCTTAAGGTAAAATGCTATGTGGATGGTTAAGTTTAGGTCAAAGTTGGATGCCCTTACTGACCTATCTTTGCACAGCACAGAACGCCGCAGGCCCGCTGGAGTCCCTGTATAAGCAGCACCCTGTGATACCCGGCTCATGGTTGTTCAGTGGCTACTGTCATTCACAAAGAGGCAGTTGACCAAGTCCATATGAAACCCATTTTAAGATCTTTCTATGCACAGACAACTGGCACCCTAAAATTGTTTGGATTTCAGTCTTTACCTCCAGTACTTGTCATCAACAAAGAAGTATGTTTTTCCAGTCTCTTCCTCGTAGACAGCAGCATCAATGTGTGTCACGCTGCTAGGGAAGCCAAAGTAGCTGTAGATGTCCGTGGGGAATCCTTCCAGTACACTCCGTTCACGAACAGCCCACACTTTATTGCCTGCCAATCAAGAGCCAGGGATGAATCTCTTTGTCTACATTTCCTGCAGAGCTTCACACTGTGCTAGAGCAGTATCCTAGCCACAGACTGCAGCACTTGAGGGAAGGTGGGGGTGGCTTCTTCTGCCTTAAATGCTGATGCTGGGATCCAATTTCAGACCAATTAAATGTGTTTGCCTTTTGTTTGTTTGATTGATTGATTGTTGTGTTTTTGAGACAGAGTCTCACATTGTAACCTCTTCTGCTCTAGAATTCACTATGTACCAGGTTTGGCCTCCAATTTGCAGCAATCCCCCTGCCTTAACCTTTTAAATGCTGGAATTAAAGGCAGGAGCCACCAAGCCTAGTTTATATGAGCTTCTTCTTCTTTTTTTTCCTTTCTAGGCCATTGTATTCTGTAAAAAGCTTTGAGAATTATCTTTTTCCCTCATTGCAGTTGAAGCTCCTTTTCAAAGTTCAAACAACCAGAAGTTCGAGGCTACCTCAGTGCTGACTAAGTTCAGTGGCTTCCTAGAGGGTAGATACGTAAATTTATGCAGATTCCAGAGTCTGCTTACAGTAGCTAAGCTATGTGTTATAGGAAACTGATCTGTTTGGAAAGCAAGATCACTCTTGTTGACAAACATGCTTATTTTAGCTCACCTGAAACGCTGCTTTGAAATGCTGTGTATGTAAACTTCTATTGAGTGAGTTTTATACAACGAAGGCTAGAGAGGCCATTGCAAAGTATTGTGCCTGTCTTAACTGCGTTCCTTTCTCTGTTGGAGTGAGTAACTGTATCAAGTATCTCAATGATTGTACTACAGCAAACGCGTTGGTGAAAACGTGTGTCTGACATGGTCTTTAGTGTCAGAGGTGCTAGATCCTTTGATCTCACTGAATCACACAGGCTCATTGAAGTCCATCTGCAATGACTCTGATTTTCTCATACATTAGTCTATGAATGAATTGCCTGGGAAACTTAGTACAATTTGGATTCTCTCAAGGAAGTTTCACAGTGAGACCTGAGACTCTATTTCATTTTTTAAGGTAGGTTGTCACCAGGACAAGGGTACTGGGACATGCCTGATTTCTCCTAGTAAAGTGGTAGCGTGTTCACAGACTGCCATCAAGAAGAGAGCCTCCTGTGAAACTCAGAGGACCATGTTGCGACTTTGCTAGGAGAAATCAAGTCAGCAGTGTCTCATCTGCCTACCTGGTGATAACTTTTGTTCTCTTGAGGGAATGGTTCACATTAAAATGGGGTCGAGGAAACTGCATACACAAAATTCTTCTGTGTCTCTTAATTTTATTTCTGAGAACTCACAGTAACGTGAGGGAAGTTTAAAACACAGTGATTGTTTGCAAATTCTTTAACAATCCTAAAAAGTTATATCTCTAATCACTTACTTTTCAATCAAAATGATGCTAAATATACAATATAGCTTTTAACTGTGCTGATAGGCTAAATATACATATATATGCTGATATGCTAAATATACAATATAACTTTTTACTGTGCTGATTAACGTACATCATGGAGCTTAGATTTTCAGAAGCCCATGCACTGAGTGTAACTAGGACCTTTTCATCTCACTCCAAAGCTAAATAAAAATTTAATTTATAAAACAGAAACAAACAGAAACATTACCTTTGAAAAAGTAGGCTTCATCTGCCATACTAGCTTCGTAAGCAGCATCAAGATTACCTGGCAGATCTGGCCAGAGTATACCTATCAAATTGAGCTCCGGTTCTGGTGTGGCTCTACTTACACGGATGTAGAACCTGATTTAAAAGACAGAGAGAGCACAGTTGTCAGTGAGTCTCCCGGTGGTCTCCACCCACTTCTCACTGGAGTGCTGCTGTCAGCGAATGTCTACTGTCTTTCCAAAGGAGAGGCCAGGATGAAGGGTTCTATTTCATGTGCTTGTTTCTTCACAGAAATACCCATCTGCGGCAAATCTTAAAAGTGACAGTAGTATATCATCTGGAGACACACATGGCGTAAACATGCTCAACATAAGAAATAAAGAAAATAGGACCGGGGCTCTAGATCATTAGGACACATCTGGCCCGGCGTGTATGAAGCTCTGAGTTTGAGCCTCATACTGTCAACAAATTTCAGTGACGATGATGATAAAAACAATGTTTTTTTTATTACTTTTATTGCTGGTTCTAGTATAGTTTGATTTTTATATTGACTGTGATTCACAACCAATTTGTATAAGCCTTAAAAATGTAATAGTCAGTTTTGGTGAGCCATGAGGAGCTGGCTGTAGCAGGTGACCAACTGCAACACAGTATCCTGTACTTAGTGACGGTTGTCATTCCTGAATATCTGAGGGTACATGGGTACTCCTATGAACACCTAAACCTGTGGAAGATTAAATCCTTTATATAAGGTAACTTTTTAAAATATAGTCTATGAGGCCACAACTACAAGCCCCTTCTATGGTATATCCAATCTCTTCACAGAGCCAGATTTCCCACATTCTAGGCTCCAGCCTAGTGAGTCTCACTGACCTGCTCTCCCTGACCCCACCACAGCCCCAACCTGCCAGATCTATGGGACCCATGCCCAGCTTCACAGCCTAGTCTGGCCACCCCTGCCTGAAACCCAAACTCCTAGGTTTCTGCCATGATCCTGTCTACCTACCCTCTAACCTCCAGGCCCCCCAACACTGCATTCAACCTTTCCACCAGTCAGATCTACCCCATACTCCAGGTTTGGAACAGGAAGTACAGGCTGTACAACAGCCCTGTGTCCTCTGAACATTCCTCCCAAACCATTTCCGAACTCTAGACCCAACCTACCCACACATAACCTGTCTTCTGCCCCAGCCTCCTCTGTCTATATCAGATCTAGAACTATCAAAAGATCTTCCTGAAAACACACTAACAATAGAAAATAAAAGCTCAAACCATTATCTCCTCTTTAAAACTTATCAGTCCTGTAGAAATGTCTGCCACTGAGAGTTTTCTAGATAAACCCAAAGACACAGAATTTAAAAGAACAATCATAAACTTCATCAAAGAATAAAAGAAGTTTAAAGAAGATATGAAAAGGCTCAATTAAATCAGAGATAAAGAGCTTAAGGAGAATAAATGCCTGAGAAAACTCAAACATAAAGTTGATTGATGGAAACGGCAAAGACAATCCAGAACCCAAAAATAAAATTAAGTAAGGTGACAGAAACATTGAAAAAAAAAAACCTCAAGCTGAAATGAAAACGAAATTGGAAAACCCAGTAACTCAACTAGAAAATGTAAAAGAAAGCCTTACAATTAGTGTAAAACAAGCAGAAGACAGGGTATTAGGATTCAAAGACAAAGGAGAGGATCTAGGACAATTAGGCAAGGACTATGACACATTCCAAAATATACACGCAGGAAAGAAGCATGCAAGAGATGTGGGATACCATGAAAAACCAAACCTTTTAATTATATCATAGGCAGAGAGAAGAACCTCGAGTTAGTAGGTTAAACCAGATCTTTAACAAAATCACAGAAGAAAACTTTCTCAAACCAAGGAAAAACCTGCCCGTGCAGATACAAGCAGCACACAGACCACCAAGTAGGCAAGACCAGAAAAAAAAAATCCCCACAGTATGTCATAATTAAAAGCTAAGTACACATATCCCTGTGTTGTTTCATGTTGCAACATGAAAGTTGCAAGAGAAAAGGCACAAGTAACAAATAAAGGAAAACCTTAGATAGATACCTTTATGATTTCATCCTAACCCACTCAGAATGGCAAAGATTAACCAAACAATATACAAATACTGCATGGGAACTGAAGAAGAGGGAGCCTTCATTTGCTGTTGGTAGGGACAGCTAACTGGTGCAGCCACTGTGGAAATCAGAGTGAACAAAAATAAATCTACCACATGACCTGGCTATGTCACTCCTTCGCATAGGCCCCTAGATACTTGTTAACCATGCTCCTTGCTGTTTTGTTCACAATCGCTAGGAAATGGTAGTAACCTAAATGTCCTTCAACTGATGAACAGGTAATAAAAGTATAGTATACATACAATATGAAATATTATTATTGTAAAGAAAAAAATGTAATTATGAACCTTGAAGATCAGTGGGTGGAACTAGAAAAGACCATCCTGAGTGAGGTAACCCCGACCCAGAACCAACAGCACATGCTCTCTCTCATCAGAGGCCCCTAACTCCAAATCTTCAGATGTAATAAACACCCTGGAGTAACTGCAGAAACCAGGAAAGTAAAAGAGGGGCCATTAACAGAGTAGAAGGGTTGGGGAGCAATAGAGAGAAAATAGTAGGGTATAAGTGTTTTGATCAGAAAAATGGAAAGGGGGCAGCTGTATTCAGGAAGGGGAAAGGAGATAAATACAGAGAAAGAAGGGAGAAAGGAAAAATAACAGTATTCCATCTGAAGAAGTAATAAGGAATCATAATATTAACTATCTTGCTAAGAAAAAACCCACAATATGCTTGCCTTTACATAAATAAACATACACCATTTAAATAGGATTTTTCCACAATGCTCTATCCAAGAGTCAAAGACCACCTAATAAAAAAACACCACCAAACATGAGAATCCCTCTTTTGAGTTCTTGGTCAAGGTTGTCCAAGAGAATCTCCAAACATTATTGCTGTTATCCTTGGTTGCCCCCAGAAATGGAAGATAAGTCCCTATTGCTTAAGTCACCATGAACTTCACACGGAGAGCCAACAGGCTCTTGAGCTCAGACTCACCTAAAGGACTCTTCCATGAGAACTACCTATTATGATACCAGAAAGTGCAACACAAATTTGCAAAGGTGAAGGAGTGTGAGTTTTTGGAACCAATTGACCTAACCATATGGAACCAGTCATTATTAGTTGTACAAAGAAAATAAGAGAAGCACAATCAATTGTGACCATGTACTTACAAACACTGTTGGGTCACCCCGTGAGGCATATTGGCGGCCTGCAATGGTGAATATACAGCCCAGTGCAAAACGAAGACCTTACCTGCCCTTAAAGAATATCACATCTCCCCGAAATGTAGTTATCGCATCAAAGCTTAGGCCACTCTCACACGGTGTGGGGGTTGTCGCTCCTGTTGGCTGGACGGGATTTTGGGAAGGTCCTAAAGAATATGAGAGACCTGGAGTTACTTTCCATGGTTCCAGAGCCCACATGAAGAATGAAAGTGCCTTTAACAGCTAATGGCTGCTCCGCTTACCGTACAAGGCCTGAATGCGATTAATATCTTCCTGGTTTAGCACAAAATCGTCAGCGAACCATGTGTAGCTGGGGAACATTAGCGCCCCTATATCATTAGAATGCGTGAGCCCAAGGGAGTGGCCCAATTCGTGAGCCGTAACGTAGAACAAGTTGAAACCTGGGAGGACAAACATCCATTTCGAATTACTAAAAATTATATTGTTTTGAGGCATTTAGTAAGGAAATAATCTTTCAGGATGAATTTCCATATCTTCTTAGTCCTTTTTTGGTTTTTTTTTTTTTTTTTGGTTTTTCTAGACAGACTTTCTCTGTAGCTTTGGAGCCTGTCCTGGAAGTAGCTCTTGTAGACCAGGCTGGTCTCGAACTCACAAAGATCCGCCTGCCTCTGCCTCCCGAGTGCTGGGATTAAAGGCGTGCGCCACCACCGCCCAGCTTCTTAGTCCCTTTCTAAAACCCACATATGTATATACTGCCCTTTTCTGGTGGTGGGAGCGTGCCCATTTTAACTATAAGAAGGCACAGTCGAGCCTACACTCAGGATTATATTGGTAAGTCCATGTTCACAATGAGCTGCGCCAAGTTCCTTTGCAGAGGGGCAGTGAAACTCTTAACAGTTTGTACTTTTCTTATTTACAAAGCTGATAAATTCTTAGTGCTGGGAAAATTGGAAAACACAAAACAAGTATTTTCTCATTCTGTTTTCTAAGTTTAGCAGCAAAATTGTCAAGTGTATTGCATCTTTCTTGTAAAAACATTCCAGAACCATAAGTAAAACTTTAAAGCCTTTAAGTTTCTTTCTTTTTAAAAGAAAGTTGTTTGTTTGTTTGTTGTGCCCGCACACGTGTGCAAGCAAGCACAGACTGTGCAGAGGACGCCTGTGTGGAGGGCAGAGAATGATGGAGAAGGTTTGCCTTTCTCCTACCTACCAAATGGGTTTCAAGAATCAAACAGGTTTTCAGGAGCTGCATCTCACCAGCCCTCAGAATTTCTTAAGAGAAGTTTTAGAGTGACGTATTTGTCACCAAGAAGATCACATGTGCTCAGAAATCACTCCTGTCTCCTGCTTCTCAGCGTGATACTAATTCTCAGAGTGGTGGTAGATGCCCTACTTCCATTAAGCATCAAATCAACCAGCATCCGGAGAGAGCAGCTGAACTGAGAGGAGCAGCGTCAGCAGACTTACTTTCGCTGGAGTCAGTCCACCTGTCATCAAGATCAAAGTGAACGTCGCCCCCAATCCCTGGACCTGGCTGAAAAGCGTGAGCAAGGCGATAGAAGGGCCCGTCAAAAGGGTTGTTGTCACCATGGTCTGCAAGAAACAAAATTCAACAAAAGGCTCATTGATTCTCACATTGGTTAGCTCAGTGCTTTGCTGATCTGCCAGCAGACTTCCAGTCAGTGTGATGTTAGTTTACTCCTCAACCCCATAAAATCAACAATGCTCTTAACAAGCGACTCCGATGCAAAGCAGAGATTATAGAAGGGCAAGCCAAGGTTGAAAGACCTACCTCCACGATAGAAGGCTAGCACAATGTCTCCCTCCTCATCAAAGACCCTGGAGAATGTTAGTGGGGTCACATCACTCCAAACTGTGAAGGCTTTCGCAATGGACTGGTCCACAACAGCTCTTGGCAAAAGTGGTGTGTAGTTTAAAATACTAAGAAAAAAAAATAAGATGGTGACACATTGGGTCTTGTCTCCTTCTATTCTAATGGGGGAATAATGGCCCAATTTTGATTCTGATATGCGGTCTAGTTACCTGTACGTCAGATGTGTTTTTGTCCAGCGCGGATTGTTGTAAGCCATGGCTTCTGGCATCACATCGGACACCCCACACCTGGGGCCACTCATCGCTCTCAGAGTTTCGGGATCTGACTTTCCAGTCACTTTCAACCCAAATCTTTGCTGCATTTGTTTCAGCTTCTCCGCCATCAGCTCCTTGCCATTCGGGTTCTTAACTTCCGTGTCATTGCCCAAGTTGTAGTAGTTTCCCAGGTATGTCTGATAAAATTAATGAAGCAGTAAGTCTGGAGAGAGGGCTCAGCAGTTAAGAGCACTTCCTGCGTGCAGGAGCCCAGGCTCAGGAGATACTGGCTTCTACTACTGAGGTGGGCAGACACACAATAGTCATCCACATAGTTAGAAACACATAAATACTTAAAGTTATTGAAACACTAAATGGAAAGTGGTTCTCCTTTTTGAAAACAAAACAAAAAAACTGAAAGCCTAAAGTTTTAGACAAACTAGAGAATTATTTTCAAACTTTTGATTCAGCTTTCCTGTTAGAACAAGATTTGTAGGTGAGGTCTGCACTCTTGCAAATCTACCTTTGTTGAGGGAGCCGCCTTCCCTTCCTTGGGTTCCTGCCCCTCCAACCAGAAAGGAGGTATCTAGCTAGACTTGGTAGATACATTTTTAGAAGGTTCCATTTCTGGCAAACGGCATTTCTCTTAGAAGGAAACCCATCTGTAAATGCCATCACGCTATACTAGAAGGACTCAAAGTCAAGACTCCCACTCCTGCCATGGGTAATGCTGCATCCACTTACCCAGACAGTCTCCACATCTTGCCGATGTCCTTCTTGGAACACGGGGAAGGCGTAAGAGCTGGTGCCCCAGAGAAGCAACAGCAAGGGAAGGCGAGGCATGATGTCCCTTTGTTCTGGTCCCCTGTCTGCCTGCTCCAGCATCCCACCCAGGAAGCTCCATCTTTATATAGGGACTTCTCGCACTTCTAGAAAGCCAGAGGCTATATGACTCATGACTCATAACATCCTCTTCATCGGCAGCAAAGAGTCTGGGATATCAGAAACTGTGACACCTAGCAGATTGTCTGGGCTGGTTTGGAGTGATAATCCCAGAATTATATCAAACAGGACATTTGTGAAAGAGATGATCTTCACCAATTAAACAGCTGTTTTCTCCAATTCATGTTCATATTATTCGAGAAAGGATCAGGCCTATTAAATACATACGCAAAGCATACTCCAAGCCTGTGTGTGCGTGTGTGTGTGTGTGTGTGTGTGTTGTATGTGTGTATGTGTGTGTGCTTTGTATAGGTGGTATGTGTGGTATGTGTATATGTGTGTAAATGTGTGTGTTGTGTGTGTGGTGTATGTTTGTGCTTGTGTGTATGTATGTGTGTAGTGTATGTGTATGTGTTAGTGGTATGTGTGTATATCTGTGTATGATATGTATGTGCATGTATATATGTGTGTGTGGTATGTGTGTATGTATGTGCATGGTGTGTGTGTGTTTGTAAAAAGTCTCCCATTGTTCTGAGCTCACCTGGAGGGTCACACATTCCCATTGCTAGGATTACAGACACACATCATCAGGTCTCACTTTTTCCACACGAGTTTCTGGGATCAAAATCAACCCCTCTTCCCTTGCACAGCAAGCCCTTTTCCCTGAGCCAACCCCACAGCCCTTTATAATGAGTAGAGTTTGCTACTCAGTTCTCCTGATGTCTGCACGCACCTTGCTCCCAGGAAAGAGGGTGGGATTACTGACCCCGAGTGACGGATGATGTTCAGCACCCATGCTGTTTGAACTCAAGGCCCTCCAATATTTACTGGCTCCCCTGGGTTCCTGCGGTCCCCTGCTGCCTTTGATAAACTCTCTGCTATGAGACTGCAACAGCACCATGACTTCTCTTTATCTTTATCAAGGCATAGGCTACAAGAACTTTGCCCAAGAACTCTCCTCCAGGCTGGGAGACGATGTATGAAGAGTTACATAGACCTTGTTCAGGAGCCTCATAGGACAAAGAAGACCCATCTTTGAAACCTGTTTAAACACAGCAGGTAAAATGGGCTGGCAAGAGACCAAGTGTGATTCTGGGCTCTTGCATTTTAATTATCCTTGTTTCCTTAGGTGACATGTATTTATACTGCACACACACACACACACACACACACACACACACACATATACACATTCACATTCACGCATGTATTTATATGTTCATCCATTTAGAAGGTCTCACGGAGCTTCTCTTGAATAGTAAATGCATGTATCGCTGTGTGCTGACAACTGTGCACTCAAGGACTCGTGTTTCATATAAAGTTGAAGTGGGTGCTGACTCATGTCACCCATATCCCCATTAGAGACAAAGTCGTCTGTCTCTGTGGGTCCCTCCTCCTGTCCTGTCCCTTCTTGAAAGAAGCTCAACAACATACAACACTGAGAACTGACTTCCACTCCCACACCTGAGCTCTTCATGGTGTCACCCACCTTCCCCATCGCACCCAAGCCAGGGGTCCCAGGACTATTTTCACTTTGTGGACGTCTGTTCTCACTGCACAACCAATAACTTATTCAAATAATGCTTTAATAGACCTCGGATTAACTTGAAAGCACTCATTTCCTCTCTAGTCATCTAACCACAACTTCCTCATTTAAGAGGAGTAATATGTA
>JAQHUG010000310.1:199555-222226 GCA_028555095.1 Dicrostonyx torquatus
CTTGTAGCGGAGGACTTTGGGTATCCTGTACTTGGACTTGAAAGTTGGGAAAAGATATTGTGGTTAAGGTTTTTACCACCGATGTTAAAAAGAGGCCGGACAGTCTCTAGTGCTGGGCACGATGGCACACAGCTGTAACCCCAGCACTCCTGAGGACGAGACAGGTGGGTCAGTAGAAGCATAAGGCTAGTCTAAACTCATACAGGGAGCTTGTCTCAACAAACACTGTTTAAGGTGTTTTTAAAATGAGCTCGCACAGCTTCCCCAATGCACAATGGAATGAGACTCTACCAGTGAAAGCCGATTGAAAAGCAAAGATTGAGCTTCAATCTACAAGGTCTCTTAATGCTAAAATTATTAAATCCTTACTAGATAATGGGGAATTTAAAGTATAAAAAGGTTAAAGAAAAATCACAAAAATGATCAGGCAACAAGAAAGTAAGGCATGACCTTACATTTTGAAAACAAATCAAGTGGGAAGTTTGGAATTATCACTCCTTGGCTCAAATGTAAAGCCAGAATGAACGGGCTAAACAGTTGATCACAGAGCTGCAAAGACACTCAAAGTTAAGGAGAGGCTGAAGTTCAGTTCCCAGCGCCCATGTAATTCTAGTTCCAGGGAATCTAATGCCCTCTTCTGACCTCTTCAGGTACTACATACACACGGTCACATACGTACAAGCAGGTGAAGAGACTGCTGCTCACCTGAGAACTGGTCCACGGAACACCAGAGTACTATAAAACCAAGATTCAGAAGAGCACTTGAAAGAATAAGGGCTAGGATGAAGAATGATTTTTTTTTATTTGAGTCTCAGAAGGACATGATTAAATGATTAAAAAATGCATTACGAAGGAGATAATTACTGAACTTTTTCAGAATAGAAGACAATTCACAAAAACAGGAAATAAAAATTTTTAAATGTCTATTTTTTCCAAAACAAGACAAAAGAGAGCTCATTTTAAAACATTTTAGACTTTGTAAAAGTAAAAAAGTAGAGCTTGAAGGCATGCACAATGTCTTAAAAACCATAAGGATAAGCCAGGCGGTGGTGGCGCACGCCTTTAATCCCAGCACTCTGGAGGCAGAGGCAGGAGGATCTCTGTGAGTTCAAGGCCAACCTGGTCTACAGAGCTAGTTCTAGGGCAGGCTCCAAAGCTACACAGAGAAACCCTGTCTTGACTCTCATAATCAGACTGATTAATTAATTAATTGTCATCATAGAACCTTCAACTAGCAACTGATGGAAGCAGATACAGAGATCTACAGCAAGCCATGGGGCGAGCTGCCAGAGACCAGCCCGAGAGGGAGGAGCTATAGTAGGAGCAAAGGGATCAAGGCCATGACGGTGATACCCCCAGAAACAGGTCACCTGAGCTAGTGGGAGCTCACTGACTCTGAACTGATAGCAGGGAACCTGCATAGGACCAAACTAGGCCCACTGAATGTGGGAGACAGTTGTGAGGCTTGGGAAGTCTGTGGCGCCACTGGCAGTGGGACCAGGATTTACCCCTAGTGTTTAACTGGCGTGTAGGAACACGGGATACCTTGCTCAGTCTAGATATATGGGGCAAGGCCTTGGTCCTGCCTCGAAGTGAAGTGTCAGACTTTGTTGACTTCCCATGGGAAGCCTTATCCTCTCTGAGGGGTGGATGGTGAGGTGGGGCTGGAGAAGGTGGAGGAAGCAGGAGGAGGGGAGAGAGTGGGGGCAGGATAGCTATGTAAAATGAGAAAAGATTGTATTTTAAAAATTCTTAATTTAAAAAAAAGAAAAAACCTCTGCCTTGAAAAACCAAAACCAAACCAAACAAAACAAAGAAACAAACAAACAACCCCATAAGGATAGTTATGTTAACCAAACTCAACAAACGAAGCCCTAAGGATAGTCATGCTAACCAAACACATGCCGCCAGCAAAGATGGCCTTAGAGAGTGCAAAGACGCCTTAATAAAAATCAAATGCACCTATTAATAGGAAGTTCTCATAGTTGGTCCATGGCCACTTGTATCCTCTAAAGTCATCAAGACTTTTTGTTAGGCTACCTCAGAAAACATTTGTCCTAGAGGGAGTTAAGAAAATATTTTAGCTTTTGAGCCTGTTAAATCACATTTTAATATAAATAATATGTTTTTTGAAATAACTATTTTGATAATGTTAATGGGCAAATAGTAGCACCAATTTAGTGTTTAAATATCTTTTTGTATGGCCTGGTTACCTTTTATCAATGAGGTATTTTTATCTTGCTTCCTCTGTGCCTGGCTGGGGACTGTGTCACTGCCTTTTCTCTTCCCAGAATTCTTTCAGTCTGGTTGCCCTGCCTATACTTCCTACCTGACCAATCAGCATTTTATTAAACCAATGCAAGTGACAAAACTTTTCAGGGTACAAAAGCATTATTTCACAGCAGAAGCCAAAATTATTTTCAAAATTCATCCTGTTTTTCAAGAAAGATATTAAAAACAAGGTCCAAAGAGATGACATAGAGGTTAAGAGCACAGGCTAATTTCCCCAAGGATATAGGTTCAATCCCAGCACCCACAAGACTGCCCATAACTATCTGTAACCCCAGTTTCTAGGGATCTGATGCCCTCCTCTGGCCTCTATCAGCACTGCACACATGTGGTACATATACATACATGAAGTCAAATAAAAGATCAAAAGCCAAATACTTTTTAAAAATTTATTTGCAAAAATAATACATATTAAATTTCAGTGAACACAGAGAAGTAATTCTAATTTTCCCAATTGATGGTTGTTAAAAAAAAAACAACCTATGTGTGAACCTGGAGGCCTTTAAAAGATATTTGCTTCCAAAATTAAGAAGAGGATCAACTGAATAATTTATCAAAAGAGGATAGCTTTTGTAAAAAGGATTTTTCTGTGTAAACATCTATCTGTGGTCTGTTTCGTGTTACATTAGTGCCATGTAGTACATGGTGAATGTGTGGTAAGTACTTATTGAACTGACAAGCACCCTTGACTGCATCCTTCCTAACACCCAAACCAGCTGGTACTCTTCAGCCTTTTTGTGACACGATGCCACCGGGGGTCATATTCCAGTTGCGTGGCTCCTTGGAAGATGTAGTAGTATCCTAAAATGGAAACAAATTCAATTCTTTAACTCTTACCTTGTGTTCCTTTAAAACCTAGAGCTGTTTTTTTTTTTTAAAGGTAATCTAGATTACAAAAGGTGTGGATTGTGATGTCAGTGTTGGGATCCTTGGCAGTGCACCCAGCTCTGATGCTCCTCTCCAGCAAGCTACTCTTCGGATGGAGGTTAGGAGAGGACACATGGATCTTTAAGGAGGAACAGGCTAGGGTGAACTCAGATTTGTTTATAAATCTCCGTCCATTCAATAGGAGGGGATAATGGACAAAATGGGGGTTTCTATTCTTGTTAAATGTGTCATACAGCTCATCCCAATTGATGTGGGCTGGACCATTGCTTTGTGAGGCTGACAGGCAAGTTTGCTCAGGCCACAGGCTGGAGCGCCCTGCACCCATTCTGGACCCCAGGCTGGAGCGCCCTGCACCCATGCTGGACCCCAGGCTGGAGCGCCCTGCACCCATGCTGGACCCCAGGCTGGAACACCCTGCACCCATGCTGGACCCCAGGCTGCATTTTCATACTTTAAAGTGTGATTTCCAATATTTTCCCAGTCTACTTACTTTTGAAATAGAAGACTGCATCAATTTTAGGACCAACTCCTGAGAAGTGTGTGGAAATGATTCTGGGATAAGTAGGGTCCATGGCCTGTTGTGTCACATCATACCTGTGGAAGGACCACAGTGAGGAGGTGGATGTCATAACATGAGGCACACGCTCATCTTTCCTGAAAGTGTTCTAAATGTACTGATGAAAACTGCAAAAACCTAAAGATTTTCCCTAGATTATCACAGGACTCAAAACTTGGACCATGACTCAGGGCATTGACAAGGGCTTGAAATGTGACAGCCCTCAGTGGCCCAATATCTTAGTTGCCAGTCCCCATTTTTTGCAAACTCTTTCCAGCAAGACTCATATCAATTATTTTCTCCCATGGTGAAAAGAAGGGGTCTTAAGGGCCATGGAATCAATGGGTTTTGAACATCCATGTTAAAGAAAAACAAATAGTAAAACACATCACGTCCACACTGGAGAGCGAGTCCCTAGATTTCCATAAAGTCTCTTCTGAGCGAAAAGAAAGTCAATTTTCTCTAGACTTCCATGTGACAACTGAATTTGCTTCTGTCTTATTTTTCACTCAGTTTAGCTTTCCAACCGTTACTTGCTCCACCCGGCCCTCTGGTATTTAGGAAAAGGAAATACTTTGGTCAGTTGGAAGTGTGAAAGGGAGCCAGTAGTCAGACAAATTTTTAAGAATGTCGAATTACAACAAATTAGTCCTATTTGTCACCTCTCCAGAAAGTTTGATTTGGTGAAATTACAAGTCCTATTTTTCAAACAAGGCTAAAGTTGGCAGATCAATTTTTGTCACAAATCTATGGCATTCAGTTGAAATTAAATGTTGAATTCAAGAAAACATAGAGGTTTTACTCTCTTAGTATGTTCTGTTATGTCTTATGTCAAACATGCAGACGATGTGGCTCCTGACTGTTTTCCTCAGCAGAGGGCAGGGATGACCCCCCTTCTTCAGCCTTAGGGAAGGGAGACAACCAGACTAGCAGTGGAATGCATCTGGCCTCTGATGGCACTCAAAGGGCCACTTCTTCATTTTGTCTTTTGGGTCCACCAGTTATGGGAAGGAGTCCTGGAGCCCAGACACACTCCAAAATTAAATTATATCAGAAATCCGGAGAAAAGAACCAGGTGGGCAGTGATTATTTTACACCCATATTCTCTGCGCTCTCTCCCAAGAGGCTTTCATAGAGAAGATGCCACTGTAACTCACCTCCAATACTGTTTATCCACAAAGAAGAAAACCTTCTGGCGAGATGGGTCAAAGGTGGCTGCATCTATCCTCTTCACTGACTTGGGGAAGCCCAGAGTGTATATGCTTCTGGGGTAGCTTGGCTCTGGTACTAAGTTGCTTATTAACCAGTACTTGTCATCTACGAAGACAAAGGGCACAAAAGAATTGCACCGAAACACTGACTTAATGTAAAGCATCTCTCTTGCGCAGTGTTCTAATCCTCATTTTAATTTTTGTGCTGGCTGGGGCGGGAGGGTGGGGTGGGGATGAATCTGAGACTCCATCCATGGTAAGTAGGTTCTCTGTCACTGAGTAATGTCAACCCACCCTGTTTTTGTTCTCAGTCATTTTTTTTACCTCCTGTGGTTCTGTGGTTTGGATACTTTTTTTTTTCTTTCTTTTTTTTTTTTTTTTTGGTTTGGATACTTTTAAGCGCCATTATCTTATATTTCATATATCTATCCCAAAGGCTGTGTATATTTCTTGTATAGTTGAGCTTTTATATAAGCTGTTAACTTATCATTTAGAGACATGATTACCAAAGTCTAGAGTCTGATTTTAGTATCTAATTATAAAAAGAGGTACCTTTTCCTATCGTGACAGAACCAAGCATTGGCGTTACCTTTAAAAAGAAATAGTTGATTTCTGCTTTCAATTTCATAAGCAGCTTGGATACCAGACGGGACAGCTGGCCACATGGAAGAGATTGAAGTGATATTGGTGGCTAGACTCCCAGGCAGTGTCCACCGGAAGAACCTGACATGAAATGCATTTAATATATGTGAAAATTGCTGTAGACTCCTTCTTCAAAACACAAATGGGAACTTGTGAAATGATTCAGTTTTGATTCTCACACTTTATTCCATGAGTGTCTGTGTGAGAGTACCCTAAAAGAGAGTCTTAATCAAGTCTTGTAGTGACACTGATTAAACAAGAAACAAATGAAAAAAATCCAGAGTCTAGACTCCAGGGGTCTAAGATTCTAGTGTAGTCTCACAACTGGTCAGCTGGTTTTGAAATTGGAAGAAGTTGCTGTCTTACAATCTCAAAAGCAGGAGCATCCACCCTCCCTCCCACCCATTAGCTTCCCCACTGACCTCCCCAACCCAGCCTCTGTCTCCATCTCTGCTCCAACACAAAGACTGGGAGCCATTCTGCAGTTCTTCATGTACAAAAAGAGGTCTACATCGGAGGATTTTAGGGTCTTAATTCCTGTGTATGTGTGGATATATGTGGTATGTGTACATCTGTGTATATATCTCTGTGTTTATGTGTGCATGTGTGTATATGTGTACATCTGTGTATATGTATATATGTGTGTGTATGTGTGTATGTGTGTATATGTGTGTGCATGTGTGTATATGTGTATATGTGTACATCTGTGTGTATATATGTGTGTGTATGTGTGTATATGTGTGTATATATGCATGTGTGTATATTTGTATGTATGTGTATATATGTGCATGTGTATATGTGTGCTGTGTGCATATATTTATGTGTGTATATGTGTGTGTATATTTGTGTGGTATATTTGTGTGTACGTATGTGTTTATGTGTGTGTGCATGTGTAGGTGTTTGTGTACATGTGTGCACTTGAGGTGTCTTCCTCAACCATTCTCCCTTATCTTTTGAGACATATGTCTCCATTAAGCCTGGAGCTTTTGTGTTCAGTTAGACTGCTTGAGACTCCACAAGCCCCAGAGAGTCTGCTTTCCTCTGCTGCACACTGGGATTTCACAGTCCGTGCAGCTGCCCCCGAATGCTTCTATGTGGGGGTGGGGGTTACTCTTAGGTCCTCTTGTTTGAACATCTTGTACTTTGCCTGCAGAATCATCTCCCCATATCTGATACCACATCCTTTTTAACCTGGGCTTCTCCACTTCCTGTCTTTTAATTTCCCCAGCCAGATCCTACTACAAATTTAATTTTTTCACACATTAGCTTCCTAGTCACACAAATAGTATCATATAATTCTCTACTTCAAAAATCTAAAATCTCTCCAAAACTTGAGAATCAGTCCAAGTTCCTGCCACACAAATTTGATCTACATTCTTCCAAATACATTCTGAAAACAAACAAAAACAAAAACTACCAAATTTAACCCCAGAGCCGATAGCATTGATTAGATATGAAAATAACCATACCCGTCTTTAAAGAAAAGGATTCTATCTCCCACTGTGGTGACAGCATCAAAGCTCAGGCGCTGCCGGCAGATAGTTGGCACTGTGCGCTCAGGTTTTGTCGTGGGTGGGCTTCTTACTGGGGCTCCTAAAAAGACATTTTGATGTTCAACTTTGGGAATTCTGTAGGAGGAATAGCTATTCTTTTTAAATATTCTGTTCCTTAAAGGAAAATACAAAAATACAAAAATTTCATGTTTCCTATGAAATTCATGAGAAGTATGCCCTGAGGCCTTTGTCCCTCTTAGTTACAGCATCACAGAAGAGAATAATTGAATTTACTTCCTCTGGAAGCCAACAGAACAGTGGTGCCGCTGTTGGGAAATGTTCCAGATGTGAAAGGAAAATGAAGACAGTGTCTGTGTAGCTTATCTCACAGGGTGCACAACAAAAGAGTAAAATTTCCAAATAAAGACATGAGAGATTATTCATAAAAATGCATGGCACTGTATGGCAAATTATGAGGTTCAGCTTACCATAGAGGGACTGAATGCTACTTATGTCGTCATCAGAGAGGCGGAATGTGTTGGGGTCAAGGAAACCATAGCTGGGGTACATGACTGAGTTTGGATTGCTGGAATGATGCAGCCCCAAGGAATGGCCGAGCTCATGAACAGCAACAAGGAACAGATTTGTACCTGAGAAGCAAGAAGGTGAAAGAATAAAGCTGTGAACTTTATCCCTTTCTGTTTAACTCACACAAGAAACTGTACATGTTTACAAGGTGCTGTGTGATGTTTTGTTGCCTACACTTTTTGTATAGTGTTCAAGATAGGGTATGTACCATGTATCTGTAGTAAAAATACTCAAAATCCTTTCAGCCTTTTGAAGTCAATAGCACACTACTATTGTCTACAGTTGCATTGCTGCGCCGCAGTGCCAAGACTAGGATTCCATGCTCCTAACTGTGATTTATTACCAATGCATCAACCATTACCCACCCAACTCCCCTCTCTCTTCATCAGGTACCCACAATTCTGCTCTCAACATTTATGAGATTAGCTTTTCTCGTGTCTCAAGATGAATGAGATAATGGGGTACTCATCTTCCTATGCCTGACCTTTTACATGTGACCCGGTCCCATCCACATGAGAAGAATCCAGCCTTAAGCGGCTGAATGTCATCCCACTGCGAATATGCTGTGTCACGTGAGTGCAGGTACCTACAGAAGGCAGACATTGATATCTGCCTGGGGTTGGTGTCACAGGCCGCGGTGAGCTGTCTGACCTGGGTCCCGGAAATAGAGCTCAGTGTGCTCTCTTAACTTCTGAGCTGTTTCTCCAGCCCATTGCCTTGTCATTGAAAAGGAAACAATACATCTAACACAGTAGAGGGAACATTTAAGAATCCTTTACTGATTTCCCTGCGTTTTCAAATAGCCTTTCTCAGTCTCGATGATGTCATTATGGGGTAGATAAGTATTATCAGAGCAGTTCTCTGTCACAGGTATTTTAGCACTCTGTGGAAGTTTGAATCCCCACTTCCGTTTTCAACTAAAAATGTCTGAAAACGTCCCTTTGGAGCCAAAATTGTCTACAGGTATGGATCATTTTATTGCCAGACAAATGGAAACTAATCTGGCATGAATCTTCATAACACAAATCATAGGTATATTTGGTAGCTCACATTGCTTCCAAACCTAAATTAAAGCTTGTGTCTGTTATTCTAGCCACTCAGGAGGCTGAGACAGCCGGACTGGCTAAGCCTAGGAATTCAAGATCATACAATTAGCCCCGCCAGTCTTGATCTTCAAAGAGGACTTTCTGTCCATCTGGTGCGTCTGTTAGGTTGTATGGCCTTTTGTTTCTACTCAACACTGTAACAGAAGCCCAACAAGCACTGATCAAACTCGTCAATACTGGTTCAATATGTCAACACTGGATGTGGTACTCCATGTCCATATTTCAACTCAGAAAGATGATGTAGGAGGACTCTGAGTTCAAGGCCAGCCTGGGCCACAAAGACAGAATTTTCAAAAACACCTTTTTAAAATTATAGACTCAAATCAATTTTAAGAATAACGCCAGGAGCCAATAGTACATGTTTTTGTCCCCCTTTTTGCACAAACTTGCTTTTGTTTGGTCTCTTCAGGCAAGAGCAACGTTTCTAGGGTCCATTTGGATTCCAAAACATTCTCACTTGATGAAGAGTTTACAAACAGCCCTTAAATGACTCCAGAAAAAACCTCAGACATATGGAACCTGTCTTGTTTGGAATTTGTAGTTCAACAAGTACGAATCATGCATGATGTACCTCTGCAGTCTTCAAAATGCCCTTATCAAAAACTTGATAAGTCTTAGGCTGTGTATCAGAGTCAAAGCTGTAGGCTATGTGTCTACCTTCCTGGTAGATATGGTATATATGAAAATATAGCTATACATCACATGAAAAATCAGTGAGAGAAGGGGTATTCAGGGCAGAGTAACTATATTCTTGAATTTCTCCATGTGTTTTCCCACAAGAATAAATTGTGTAAGTGAGAATGTCCAAAAGATATTAGAAAAGCTATTGAGAGGATGACTTAAATTTTCTTATACTATGGATTGCCAATAATAATAATAATAATAATAATAATAATAACAGAAATAATAATAAGTTAACCTCATTTCTCATTGTCTGATTGGGATAGTGAGTTACAGTCCCAACTGATTAATTGTACACTCTGAAAATGGCTCCAAGACTACATCTGAGCCTGTATATCAGGATCTATAATTTTTCTATAAATATCTTTCCAGGTAATCATGAATCTAAGAAATTGTCAGTATATAATCAATCAATTGTTTGCCTTTAAGTTTACAGATTTTACTGGTCAAAGCCCAACCAGAAGCTTTTGTCTTTCCATGAGTTAATAATAGTACGGAACTTGCTCATATGATCTCAGTGGTTCTTAGAGTTGATCTGTAACATAATCAAACCCAGTACCTCTGATTTGCAATGAGGAAGAATTGGGCTAAATGTATAAAGTCTTAAATGTGATTTAGAGATGAGCAATGAGAATGTGTTATTTAAGACTATAATAATTTGTAAGAATGCATTCTTTCAAGATCAGGACCTATCTTAAATTTAGTTATGGTTAGTTTTCCTTTTTTCTCCTACCTTGAGAAGAACTTTTACTCCAGGTTTCTGCCTCATCAAAATGCGCGTCTCCTTGAATGCCAGGTCCAGGGTAAAAAGCATGGGCTACTACACCACCTTTTCCATCAAAAGCATTGGGGTCTCCATGAGCTTTTGAAAACGAAAGAAAGTCAATAGTTAGCTACATCTGTCAAAAGGCATGACAGATGCACGTGGTGGCATCACATGGTGTGGGGGATGGGGCTGCCACAACACAGGTTGCGTACCTCCATGTGCAAAGAGGATCATGATGTCAGCCTCGCCTTCATAAATCTTCCTGAACCTCAGAAGACTCACATCACTCCAGACTTGAAAAGCTTTCTGGAATGTGTAGTCAACATCCTCACGCTTCATGTCAGGAGTGTAATTAAGGATTCTGTGTTAGAGAAAGATAGGAAAACAAGCATGACACCATTGGTTAATTTGTCTTTTCTAGTCTCTCCGTTCTGCACCCACACCTGAAGGAAGACCGTCTTCACATACTGACAGTCCATGTAAAAAATGCTCTTTTGAAGTTCAAAACATTTTTTCTTAGGAAAACTATTTTATCAATCAAAATATATTTTAGTTTACCAGATAAACTACTGGTAATTATTGTGAAGGATTTACTTTCATAAACATAAATACCCATTGTGCCCAACTTCTATATTTATCCATCTTTAATATTCTACATACTTCTCCGGTCTTATTTGTATTCAATTCAGATTCATTCTCCTTGTTTTCAGCTCTTCTGCTCTGCTCTGAACTGATGACTACAAATGACTGCAAGTCTTCCTTCAGTGAACAGCTCTCCTTATAGAGATAATGGGTTATGTGTGTGGGGGCTGTGTTTATATGCATGTTCACATGTGTGTAGGCGTGAGTGTAGTGTGGAAGTGCATGCAGAGGCCAGAAGCTGACTCAGGTGTCTTCCTCAATCAAACTCTATTTGTTGAGACAGAGTCTCTCAACCAAAACCGGAGACCCTGTTTCTACTAGTCTAGCCTGCCCTGGGCCTCCTCTACCCCTGTCTCCTGTGTCTGTAACGGCTTGTCCATAGTTTCTAGGGATCTGAACTCTAATCCTCATGGTTGTATGACAAGCATTCTCCCCCAGTCATCACACCGGCCTGGAAACAATGAATACCTTCGTGGTAACACCGCACAGAGGCTACCCTTAGCCTTAAAACTTTACTTTAGCTAAATGTTTCAGGTTTCTCGAAGGCACATGCATGGGAAAGAAGAATTCGCTGGGTCAGATGCTGACATTACCTGTAGGTGAGATGATTCTTCATCCATATTGACCTCAATGACGCTGCGCCACGATGCTGCACGTCCGACACGCCACATCGAGGGGTGTGCATTACCATCAGAGTAGGGTTGTCCAGTTGCCCAGTTGCCTTGAGCCCAAAGAACTGCTGCATTTCCTGCAGTTTTTCTTCTAGGACGCTTCTCTTGACTTTTGATTTTGTCATTGAAATTGTGTCCTCACCAAAGTCATAATATTTTGTCAAGTACCTCTAAACAAACACAGTAATGAACACAGTTACACTGTACACAGCCAGGTTTCTGTTGGGGCCCTGCAAACATGGTCAGCAGTATGCTAAAGCTCCTGAACCACATATTTTAGTTACAACCTACTCTATTATTATTTAGACAATCAATTATAAGAAAGAAATTTAACTTCCTAAGATATTTTAGACTGTCACAAATAATTAGTATGATTCCCAAGAGCCCAGTAGAAAATCTGTTTATTATTCTGCTTCCTCAGACTTGTGTCTGGGGTTTTAGAAGCCATTTTGACATCTAGTGTGTAAGGGTACATTGTAGTGTGTAATCTTTGTTGTCGGGTACTTAAACTATTTTGGTTGGCATTGGAAGTTTACTTAGCTGAGAGATGTAGCTTAGTGGCAAAGCACTTGCCTAGCATGCTTGAAAGTTTGGGGTTGTCTCTTGTATAGGGGAAAATATTGACACAGTGGAAGACTTGGAAAATTCAAAGTAAAAATATTGTTAGAAAATAGAGTCAACTGCTGAGGAGGACAACCCAGAAGGGCACCTGAGGCCAGGAGGTCAAGACCAGACTGGACAACACAGCAGATCCTGTCTCAAAAAGAATGTATGCAATTTTAGAGAATAGGAGTTCAATTTTCTTAATTATAAAAAGTAAGATTTTTCAAATCTTATTTTAAAACACTTATGAATAAATATGTGAGATAAGTAAGCATAGAGAGAGCTTGCTGTAACTATTACAAAAATTTAAAGTGGCTATATAGATTAAGCCATGTCCAAATCCCACATGATTAATGGACATTAAATTACAAATGAAAGACAAAATGGGGTAGGAGAGGAAACACAACACTCTATCAGAAATGTGATCCTATTATATTGCGCTAAAATTATTTACCCAAAGTTTTTTGTAGACAGCACAATTATTCACAAATTTAATAATATTCTTTCAAAACAATCATTTGTTTTGATATTCCTCTGTGGAAAACAAAAAAATGCTTAAAAGAAAACAGCTATCTATGCTGCTTTTCAAATCAAATCATACTTTTCAAAGCAAAACTTGCAAATTCAGTAAATATTAAAGATTTGACCAGTGCAATCTTGTTCGTACTTACTTCAGCAAATTCTACTTCACTCCTGGGAGCAGCCGCAGAGGCAGACACCTGCAAGAGCACGAAGAGCATGAGCAGCTTCATGGTGGCCAGCTCCTTCCAGAAGAGCTGTCTTCACTCTGCTCCCTCCCTGCAAGTTCCCTGAAAGTCCGCTTTATATAGCCCTTCAGACCGGATCTGCGAACCTGAAGTCCTCGGAGTGACTCACAGCTGTTATCATCCCTTGCTTTCCTCCAGAATCATGTGATCAGTGGGTCAGACTGTCATCTAACTCATCACTCACCTAAGCATGGCTAGTATTTCTTCAAAATAACCAGTGAGCCTGAGCTACTTATTCACAAGCACAGACAAGACCCAAGAACAGCGAATCTACCAAACACACAAGACAACTCCGCTAGTAAAGTTTTGGAAAGCTTGGTATTGTCAGCTCTCCCTTTTGATGCTTTCCATATACCAATTAGAGACAAAGTGCTTTCAAGGAAATTTTAAAAGACTGTGTGAAGAAAAATTTTTCTAGAATATACAAATCCTCTATTTGTTTAAAACTTTAAACCTTTGTTCAAACACAAGAGAAAGTTTGGGGCAGCAGTGTGGTTTGATTCTTGCTCTGTGTGCATGCTGAGACTCCTATGTGGACTGAGAGAAAGTTTGGGGCAGCAGTGTGGTTTGATTCTTGCTCTGTGTGCATGCTGAGGCTCTTATGTGGACTGAGATTTCAGACACTAGAGCAGAAACCCAACCCCAGCTGGATGTGTGCAGAGATTCTGGAGCTCACTTCCTCATCACCCACGCTGCCTGGGGTGGGCAAGAGTGGGCAGCCTGAGCGGAGCACTGGCAGTGTGTGTAGGGAAGACTTCCCTCTGCAGCCTCGCCATCTCCTTCTCCTGACCCTGACCCAACCATCTCATCTGCACATTACCACCTCCCAGCGATGAAGATTTAAACAAAGGAAACATTTGCCAAGCAAGAGTGAAATTCCCGAAGCAGAATTTTGGAATGTGAGTTCCCCAAGCAAATTCTAGATGAAGAGTCTGGCACACGGTGAACACATGGGCTGTGATGTAGACACTACTCCTTCCAGTCTGCTGCACTGGGACATGATGGCCATTTCCTAATGTTAATTTTTATTAATTTTTAAATTAATAAATAATAGATGATTTGGCAGGCAAAAACACTTGCTCCAAAACCTGATGACCTGAGTTTGACCTCAGGAACCTACACGGTGAAAGGAGAGGACAGATGATTGAAAGTTGTCCTGTGACCTTCACATGCCTTCTATGGCATGCATGCACTCACAGAGATATATATGATAAACAGACAAATATTGACTTTTAGGTTATCATGCAGAACAGCAGATACAGTATGGCTTCTCCACATACACGTGTCCTATGCTTTGCTCTCCTTTGGTTCCCTTTCCTAAAGACGTTAGAGGTCTGGATGCTCCTCTCCTCAGATAGAAAGAGAAGGTGCCCCACCCGCCACACCACACTATCCCTGTCTCCTCACCAAATACCCCTGCCTCTCTCCTATTCTGTGGCTTGATTTCGAGGTGATCCATTTGAAACGGGGACAATACTCTTTAACCTCCTTGTGCTAGTGTGACAGGGAGTTAAGCACTCTAGTAGCAGGCCAGCAGCTCACTATTATCCAGTCCCTTCCCTTTGACCTTAATGGGGACTATCAGACATTGAATTTGTAAGCAGGTGAAGTTCAAGAATTCATAAAGAGAGTGAGAATGTGATGAACATTGTAAAGAAATCCTTTCAAATATTGAATTTAGCTCAAGAATCATAAGAGGACCACAACTGTGTTGGGCTAGAAAGTGGGGAAATGCAGGGTTTTGTCTGTTGCTTGTTTTGTATTCCTGGTGATGAAAACTGCCCTGAGGGTAATAGATACTCAGCAGGTACCTATCACTTGTATCTGGATGTAAGACATTAAAGTACATTGGAAATGAAGCTCGGGGTGGGAGCCATCACTAACAGGACGGTGTTCCTGTTTCACTGAAAGAAAGAACTAGTCTCATCCCCTGCAAGACAGAATTGAGTTCTTGGAAGACTTGCAGGAAATGTCTCATGCATTACAATGCAAGATGCAGGGGGATAACAGAGATACTAAGAAGTGAAAGAATGCCCACATTTTGGTTCCCCTATGTCTCAACTCACCAGCTGCTCCAAATTGGTCCAAGGAAAGGAGGTAAAGGCCACATGGGAAGCTACAGGACCCAGAAGAGGGTGCCAACTTCATTCCTAGACTCGGGCAGACCTGCTTAAGCATCTTGGTCTGTTGTTCTATGACCTCAAGATATCACTTTAACTTCTTCAAGATGAGTTTTCCATTTGTGAAGTTGGAGTAAAGATTGCTTCTACATCAAGAATGGCTATGAATATTGCATTAAATAATAAAAAAAGGAGTGAGCCAACGGCCTGGCGCACCTTAAAGATTACCTACAATGCAACCCTATACCTAAGGCTCAGAGAACAGCACAAAAGAGGGGTAAAAATATTCTGAGAGCCAGAGGCCCAGGACCCTGATGTGAGCTAGTGACTTCTGTATATAACAGTGAAGCTGCGACATGTATAATTACAACAGCAGTAACATGTCAGGATGGATGCGGGAACTATTACAAGGCTTCTAAATGAAAAGCTCTATGTAATTAATGGTTGTTGAGAGAAAAAGAATCAGTTTTCTCTGGGGATGAATCTCCTTGATATCTTATCCAACCCCAGATGACCAACCTTAAAAACAAACCCATAGAAGCACAACTAAATGGATTCAGTAAGATCTCTCTCTCTCCCCCTCCTTCCCACACGTGCGCGCGCGCGCGCGCACACACACACACACGCACACGCATGCACGCACACACGCAACGCACATTCACACACACACGCACACAATTCTGTGACTGCAATGTTTCCTCATGCTTTCTTACTGCACTCTCATTAAGGGATTTTCTTTTAAAGTTGGCAATTAGGACAAAGAGGAAGCCTGGCTGATGCTCAGCTCTCTTTCCAGAAGGAGCTGCAATAGGATCCTGACCCAGATCCGGATTCAAAGCAGAGGAGCCCGGGAGAGACACGATGGGGAGCGAGAGCAGAGGAGCCCGGGAGAGACACGATGGGGAGCGAGAGCAGAGGAGCCCAGCAGAGACACGATGGGAGCGAGAATCGAATGGCCGATGGTGCTCAGCACGAAGAGCATATTCATGAGAATGCAGACAGCAACCACTGCTCAAGTTCTCCATGCACTCAATGATGGGTGCATGGCAGAACTTCCTTAAGTAGAAGGCATATTTTATAACATAAAGTTTCCAGAAGTATATGGCTCTAGTCATTGCTTCACCCTTAGACAGGCATCAGGACAGCCATTTGTAATGTTCCTCCCCAGGAATCCAGAAGCAAATTGAAGCATGGTTTCCGGAAAGGACCAGGAAGGAACTATGCTCCCAAAACACACAGAGACTTACCTTCCCTGACCTTTCACACGCTGATGGCTTGTTCATGCAGGAAGAAAATTTCCGTTGCTTAAATTTCCTGCTTTAATGATGAGAAGATAGGAGCCTCAGAAAGGAAGTGAGTTGCTCCTGGAGGCATTCTGAGGTCTCCTCATCGTGTCCTGCTTCTTGCTACTCCATCCCTTTTTATCCGTTTTTATTTTCCTTCAATGGAGGTTCATCAAAATAATAAGATAAATACAATTCTAAATACAGATTCTAAACATTCCTTAAAATCTTTTACAGAGAGATTTAAAGGAATGTTTAGGAAAACCAAACTCTTGCTGAGCTCCTCTGTTGGCCTCTGTCTCATCAGCACATTTCCCATCGACAAGAAATGGCACCCTCCTGGAGACACTGGCTGGGGGTGCTGGGTGCAACTCCTGACAAAATGGACTGGACATTGACCAGTTGCTCAATCTGCCTTTGTCAGTCAGAGACCATGAGAGCAACTGGGACTTCAAAGGCACAGTCTGCTGCCTTCTGCACCAGAGCTCCTCCCAGGACTGAGCCAGAGAGCTCTCTAGCACAAAGACAGTCCTAACAGTGTTGGCAAAATCCGGAATGTGTGGAGCTGAGGAGTGGCTGTCACAATGCTGTAGCCCAGAGAAGGGGAGCAGATGACAGAAGCGGAAGGACGCAGACAACACCATGTCTCCTTTTCTCTAACAAAGGCTCCCTTGCAAACACATGCAAGCTAAGAGACAAAATACAACTGGCAGTAGTGATCACAAGGACAGAGCTGTGGTTCTTGTGTGTCTGCTGTTGGAGAGCTTTCTTCCTGTTCTGGGACCGGGGTTGTAACTCGGTGAGAGACGCTCGTCATGCCCACATTAAACCACATTGATCCTAGAATCATAAAGAGAAGTGTGATTGCCTGAGTGTGTGTGTGCATGAGGGCATGAGTTGTGACTCCAGTGTGTGGCCTGACTTTGACTCTGAAGCCAGGTTTAATGGAGACAGACCTGGCCTCAAAGCTCAGCTATGTCACCTACAAACTGTGTGGTTCTCTTGGGTTATTTAAGGTCAGGTTCCCTGTCTATGCATTACCACTGTGAGGCTTAGACAAGAGAATACAAGACACTAGTCAGCACCTGGACAAGTGCTTCTCAACATTATTAACATTCCTCATAAATGGCATTTTAAACATTTTAGTTATTGCTCCATACCAGTTAGAACCAGAGATGCTCTGTGCTTTTGTTTATTGCTTGTATATATCTCTCCTTTATGCAGAATCAGCTAAATTGTTTTGCCTCCAATAACCAGGCTTTACCTGATTGGAGATGACATTGTCCTCTTGAGAATGCTACTGGGAAGGGAAAGCCACTTGTTTTAAGTGGAATCTCCCTAGGGGATAATAAAAAAGTTCTGAGACAACATTTATGATGCTGGGAGATCTGTCTTATGCCATAAAAGATATCACTCTTCTTAGGAGGGACTAATTGACTGTAACCAGGAGTCAGTTGGCCTCAGAAGATAACAATGACTAGAGAGAAGGGAGGAGTCAGAAGTAGTCTGCACAGTTCTCCATAACAAGGAGTCAAAGTAGGTTTTAAATTAATAAATCATGTTTCCAAATATTTCTCTTTTCTATCAAGCCCCAGCACAAGCAGTTAGTAGGTTCTTTATGTCTTACTTTAGCATTGTGACTGCAAACACAATCTGATTTCTTTCCAGGAGTCTAAATTTAATGATATTCAAACTACATTATAAGAGAAAAGGTGCCAGAGGAGGCAGCAAGACAGAGAGGTCCTGGCTTCCACTGCGGCCAACATTCTTAAAGCAGAGCACACCCAGGAAGCAGCAATCACGGAAACGGAAAAACCATACAGATTGGTGGAACAACAGGAAGAGGCGGAACTCCCCAGTGACTGAGTCTCATCTTTTCTTCAATGCATGTGATTGTAGCCTTCAAGGACACAAAGGAATAGTACCACTAGATAGCTAATAAATGCATGTTTGGCCTGGCGGTGGTGGTGCATGCCTTTAATCCCAGCACTCGGGAGGCAGAGGCAGGTGGATCTCTGTGAGTTCAAGGGCAACCTGGTCTACAAGAGCTAGTTCCAGGAGAGGTTTCAAAGCTACAGAGAAACCCTGTCTTGAAAAACCAAAAATAGATAGATAGATAGATAGATAGATAGATAGATAGATAGATAGATAGATGCATGTTTGACTTTAAATGAACTGGAAAAGAAACAGAGCAAAAAACCCATAGATGTGCCATCCATATTCAAACTGTGTACACGACACACTTAACATAAAGCTATAGAATGTTCACTGTTCAGCCCAAACCTTGAGACATTACTTCTCAAGCAAAACCTGGACTTTCAGGGACTTCTGCTGCCCTCAGCTGACCTTGAACACATCTTCCTTCAAGGTATTATCCGACGGTCCCTTGAGTTGTGTGGGCTGTGAGCGCAGTCATAGTCAGAGCTTCCTTGCTCCAAGGTGCCACCTTCTACTGAAAACTGGAAACTCTCAGACTCTAGTAGAATATCTAGGCACACTGTGGATAGTTGAGGAGGAAACAGCTTTTGAATGAGTGTTGTTCACTGGAAGCTATCTGTTGTCTCATCCTGCCTGTCTTTGCTACTGTCCTGACTAGACTGACCATTCAGGTCCCACAGAAGAGGAAACACACAGGCTGTGCTGAGGAAAGGGGCATGGATTCATTGAGCAGGGAGGAAATAAAGAAAGGAAACACAAACAGGGAAAGATAATGGAAGCTCTGGGACTAAGCTACCACAGAAGGGAGTTCTCTCTGCCCCCACTGGTCACTTCACTCACTTCATATAAAACTAACAGAAAGGCTCTTCCTTACTTAGAACAAGGCTTTTCATGAGCTCAGGTTTCGTATCTTAGTTTCATGAGGAACAACAAATCTTTTGGGATTTTCCAGCCCAAGTCAGCTCTAGAAGATCCACTCTGAGAGTCAGGAACTTCCTTCTTAACAGCAAGCCAGTGAGGTGATTAACAAGCTCTTCAGAGGGCACTGAGTCAATCTATAACTGTAAGCTATCTCAGGAGGGTGGCAAGTAAATCCTAAATAAAATCCTACATATTATCCTAGGCATGCATAATTCAAGGAAGTTCACGGGAAACGTGACCCCAGTCACGTTCTTCTCTGCTTCTGGAAAGAGTGATGCTATCTTCTTTCCTTCCGCACAAGTCCAGCCTGTGCTCCAGTTCCCATGCTCATCCCGCGTGACCTTTTCTCATGACCTCTTCTTGTCTTCAAGGCCCATCAGAGCAGCTGGCAGTCTCATTAGCATCTGTGACATAAGCAGCAAGCTGGCTTTCTGACTTTTGTTCACACAACTCCATGCAGTCGCTCCTCTCAGCTCCTACCTGGCGATACCACGTCCAGTTAGGACAGATGACCAAAGCTGCAGCATATATGTTTCCCACGCCTCTTTTCCAAGGAAATTAGAATTATGTATAAAGAATTTGAAATTGAAGATGAAGGTTTTCTTATATCTCACTGTAGGTCTTTTTCTCTTTTTCTCATTATAAGATTTAAAATATTTTCTCTGATTACTTAAATAATATATGCCAGCCATAAAATATTTGTGCTACAAGAAGAAGAAGAATCAAATGCAGTTGTTACTGAAGCGTGAGACCACCATCCTTGCACTCATCATCTCTGATGACTTCCATTATGCACATGTGCACATGCTGTTCTTTCAGAGGCACACTTCACATCATATGTGATTCTTACAAAAAACGCCCATCTTCTATGGAGTAGGTGCTTCTGTTTGCATAGCTCAGTGTACATCCCCTTCTCCTTCTGTCCTTTCTTTGAGTAACCCCATTATCTTCTGCTCTCTGGTTCCTCACATATAGTCATGCAATGTGTGCACACACATATGTGTATAATGGGGAAGGAGGTCTTGCATGCTTTGTTCTATAGAACAGAATTATTTTACATAAATTTCTCTGATTTCTTCTCTACAAATTTTATACTTGTTTGGTATAGGAGTCCCTTCTGTTTGTGTGTTGCTTTCATTGGATTATGAATAAAGAAACTGCCTTGGCCTAGTTGACAAGGTGGAACTTAGGTAGGCAGAGGAGACAGAACTGAATTCTGGAATTCAGAGTGAGAGATGCCATGGATCTCCTGCCTGAGACAGATGCTGGTTAAAATCTTGCCGGTAAGCCACAGTCACGTGGCGATACACAGATTAATAGAAATGGGTTAAGATGTAAAAATTAGCCAATAAGAAGTTAAAGCTAATGGGCCAGGCAGTGTTTAAATGAATACAGTTTCTGTGTGATTATTTGAGGTGTAAGCTAGCCAGATGGCTGGGAAAAACAAGCAGGTTCTTTCTCTTTGTAACACTCGTTTGCTAGGCCAATGATAGATGGAAAGGCAGAAATCAAGTCCAAAGTGTAGCTAAGGGCAGCCTCCATGCTTCTGTCCCCACTTCCATGCGGTAGAAAGAGCATTCTACAGGATTTGGTAGCTTATGCCTCTAACTCTATCACTCAGGAAGTGGAGGTGAGAAGATAAGAAGTACAAGGCAAGAACAAGCTGCAAGAGATCCTGTCTCAAAATAAGCAGACAAGTACAAACAACTCTAAACAAACAAACTCAAGCTACTGAGGCAGGAGGGCAGTCTCTCCTGCATCTACTTCCCTTTCTACTCTAATCTAGAAGCTAGAGGCTGGTTCCAGACCACAAGACATCAGGGCAGTTACAGCCAGATTCCCTACTGAACCATCCTGGGACCTTAACCTCATATGACAGTTTTACATTTGAGGCAAGAACCTTTTGAGGTGGAGCAACACATCCCTTCAAATGATAGATGCTCTCTTCTTCAAGGGACAGGTTGATGGGATTGTTACTTTGCATGTTAAAAGTCCCCAAAAGAATAGAGTACAGCTCTCAGAGGCTTAAGATGGTGCAATCCAATGGAAACCACATCCTGCCCAGTGCTGTTCAGTACTTGGGGGAACCCTGAACTGACTGTATGTGATACCGAAGGATTGGTAGTCAGTAAGCAACCCAAAGTGCAGCCTCCTGCCAGGGCTGTTTGAGAGTGAAGACGGCACTGAAAAGCAAGGATGACCAAGACCATCAAGAGAGGAAAACTTGGTACAGCTTCAGAGCTATTGATGATGCAAGTATTCTTTCCTAAACTCTGGCCAGATTTCCTTAACTGCCCAGCAGCGGAGAAAGGGAAACTCCACGGAAAGTAATTTGGGAAGGGCACTCAGTGCTACTTGCTGCTCACCTCGGAACATGTCTGTTTTCCAAAACTGGGAAATGTAACATATGAAAGGAGTCATTGATTGGGTGTTAATGAACTGAGCAAACATTCCTGTAAGGACTGGTACTGAAAAGGCAACTTGAATTCCCCGCTCTGACCATCCATGGGGAATCCCACTGTTTTGATATTTCATATTACTGGTGTTTTGACTTGGCTCTCTGTTTTCCTAAGGGAAGAACCTCCATGGTGAACAAAGTCTGTGACTTCAGCTGCAAGCCCTTTTATTATAATTGGCACCCTGGGTGCATACTTGGCTGCTTTCAGTTATGACAAGGATTCGTCATATTCTCGCTGTTCCCCAAAATCACCAGGGTCCGACTGGCTTTGGCTCCTCACGATGGCACAAATGACTTTTCATTCTTTGACTCTGGGAGACTCAAGCCTAGCAAAGGTCATAGAGATGTGAAACGGAGACAGAGAGGCAGCATCTGACTGCACAGAAGCCTCCTGAGAGGAAAGCAATGGTATGGGCACTTCTAGACACATTTTGTTCCATCTTAATGACGTTAAAGTGTTGAGACTATCTTTCCATTTTGCACAAGAGAAACTTGAAGCTCAGAGAATACTCAGAACTTCGTGAGTCAACCAGTTGGTGAAGGAACTGAACTGCTTTTAGGTTAAAAAATTTTTTTGATATATCATATACAGACTGAAATATGTGCAAATCACAGTACTCATCTCAATGGAGTCTCAAAAGTGAATGTGCCCATGTAACAACAACCAAGCTAGTGATTCTATTGAGAGACATATAAAAGTATCTGTGCTTTCCTAACCATTAGTTATTGATGTGAGAATCCCCTCTGTATGTTGTGATTACCATTAATGAATAAAGAAACTGCCTTGGCCTGTTGATAGGGCAGAACTTAGGTAGGCGGAGAAGATTGGACTGAATGCTGGGAGAAAGAAGGGCAGAGTCAGAGAGACACCATGGATCCACCACCAGAGATGGACATGCTGAAACTTTGCTGGTAGGCAACAACATCGTGGTGATATACAGGTTAATAGAAATGGGTTAAATTAAGATGTAAGAGTTAGCCAATAAGAAGCTAGAGCTAATAATGGGCTAAACAGTGATTTAATTAATACAATTTCTGTATGATCATT
>JAQHUG010000310.1:241770-254231 GCA_028555095.1 Dicrostonyx torquatus
GTCATAACATCCTCATCAAAAGGCCATTCAGCATCTCCCTCCCGCCTACACACGAGCCTACACTGACCACACACACATTCTCCACATCTAACACACCACAAGCACACACGCACACACACACATCCCACATCAGCACCAATTCCAACCCACCACATACCCAACACAAGCAAATCAAAACACATGATAGATGGCAGCCTCCACATGCACACACACATGTGCCTAATAAACCAAAAAGTCTTTTTTTTAGATGTAATTTTTGATCTTTTCATGCCAAGAGATAGGGTCACAACTCAAAATGCTTTGTCAATGTTGCTCAGTCATGCATAAAGCCATGAAAATACCATGACATCTGTCTATGTGTAAGGAGCTGTAAGATTTATGTCCTGTGAGAGTAATTCCATCACAGGCAAAAGTTAAATGATGCTAACTCTGCACATGCAGAGCACTGTAGCTACTCCTTGCCCAGCGGCAACATTATTGAATGATTAAATCTAGACTGGGCTATAATTACTTTTTGAGCATGTACATATATACTCAAAATAGCACTTGAGCAATGGAATTTGATGTTTTCAGGCTCCTACATAGAACACAAATTTCACTTTCCAAAGAATCTATTTTGGCCAGACATAGTGGTGCATACCTTTAATCCCAGCACTTGAGATGCAGAGCCAGCCTAGTCTACATAGAAAGTAACCTGGTCTACATTGAGAGTAGGTTGGTCTACATAGAGAGTAGCCTGGTCTACATAATGAGAACATGTCCAAATCAAACAAATGAGCAAAATATTCTAATTTTAAGGAATAAAATTAATGACTCAGGTCAAGGAAGATGTTATAAGAAAACTGCCAAAATAGCTACTTGTAAATTCAGGAAACTGATTTTTCAGAGGTCATTTGTAGATGTGATTCCTAAGCAAGTAAGTATTTCTAAATCAGAAGTATACAGTTTAGAACACTGGATCCCCAGGAGAAGGAAAGCTTAGTAACCTTGACCACCCTCTTCCTGTCCCCAGTTACTCATTTTCTTTCTTTGGAAACAAGGTTCAGCATCAGCCCGGCCCTTGCTTCTCCTCTCCGCTTGCTGCTGTAGCAGTCTAGCCTGCTCCCAGTTTGTTGTACTGGGTTTATGTTTGTGCCTTTCCTGTTTTAAGATCACATCAGAGTGTGTCAACTCCGAGCCTGTGGTGACTCACAAGCCTCAGCTCTAAGGGGCTTGTGCCACAGATTTTGGTGGCTTTGTATGACATGCCATCCTGAGTCTTACATAAGTGACAGAGACATGTTCAGTCCTAGGAAACCCTGAGCAAACTGTTGTTCAACTCATATGAGCTAAAGAACCTCATGGAAGGTCGATGACATAAAGTTGGGAATAACACAGTCGTCACTGGGCCAAGTTCGCCATCTTCACATCAAACAACAAAGCACTGGTTTTGTCTTACTCTAATCAACGGTTCAGTAGTTCTAAAAGGCCTTGCTGGTGTCACCTAATGAATGTGGTGCCACCTAGTGTTCTGTGCATGGATCTTTAAGAACAGTTTCCTTCCTGCGACCAGGGCTTTGGTGTTTTAAGATAACAATGTTTGATAATGTCTGCTGTTTGTTTAGTGTTTTTATTCTGGAACAAAGATAATGAGATCTAGGATAATTTTTTCTCATGTGTTTATGTGCCTGGTGTGCATGTGTGTTTGTTGGGGAGTGGGTGCCCACGCATGGGTGGAAGCCCCAGACTGATGTGGAGGGTCTTCCAATCACCTTCCACATTATCCGTGAGGCAGGATCTCTCATAGATATGTAGGGCTCCTTGCTTCAGTTAGGTTAGTTAGACAGCTTACCGTAGGGATGCCTAGCTTCACTGTCCGAGTTAGAATCACAGGAGGCTGCCACACTCAACATTTGCATGGGCCCTGAGGAGCCAGACTTCGGTGTTCACTTGCATGGTAGGCATTGTACACTGAGCCATCTAGTTGGTACAGTGACAGTATTTCTAATTTAATATGAAAATTTTTCAAGATTGATCTTGGTTTTCAACTTGACTGGAGATAACTAAAGAGTCAGTAAAACATACTTCTGAGGATATCTTTGAGGTTGTTTCTGCAACAGTTGGCAAAAATATCCAGAGAACTGAGTGGGAAGATCTGTCCTGAAGAGGAGCATCACCGTGGGATAAGCTGCGGGCCGGGGGGCAGCAAAGGTGAAAGGAAGGGGTGCTCGTGTGCGCACCCACACTCAATCTTCTTGTGGGTGGTGGTGTTACAATGACCCTTCCTGAGGAACCGTGAGACCTGAGGGACTTACAGGGCTCACTAAAGCCCAGTTCCTCCCCAGACCCTTGGGTAGTACAGGATGGGTGTTGCTGACAAGGGCCCAGGGAGCATGGATGTGCTACAGAGCACTCTTTGAGAAGTGGGACTCTGAGGTAGCTGTTCCTTCTCAGAGGGCAGCCAGAAACCCCCTTCCAGAATCCTCCTGAGACCAGGACCAAAGGCGGGGAGTGGCCTCCTACCATGCCAGGACAATATTTTGAGCTTCAGATTAGAGAAATGACTTCACTTGAGGACGTCCTCAGTGTTGTGACGTAGGTGTGCTCCAAGTTTCAAAGGAATGGCTGATGGTTACTCACCACCCCTTTCCCCGCTTCCACCCCTAGATCAGTGTGTTCATTAACTCGCTATCAAGAGCCAAACAGCACATGCTAACTGTGTTGAATGGCCTATTGTTGGCTTTATCCTTGTTTATGGTGCAGGGAGGGTGGAGGGAGAGAGAGTTTTTACATTTGGCATTGTGACTTACTTCAAGGATAGGAGAAACAATTTGTTCTCTTCCCAAATCGTCATAAAAACACCTCTAAGGCACTTTTCGGCTCCCCGAGATCTATCCCCACATGATTCCAGTCTGCTAACTTCACTGACCCCCGTGGTGTCTGCCCATGTGGGACCATGTTTCCCTTCTTTACCCATCTCCCTGGATCACTCGATGTTTCTACGAGCACCACGGGTGCCTGAAGCTAATCTGTTTGCAGTGTGCTCTGCCTCCTCAAAGAGAACAGGAACTCCAATGCGGGTTTACCCTTCGTTCTCCCTCAGCTTCCAGAACATGACAGACACCCAGCTAAATTTAGGGCAGACAGGCTATGGTTGATTCTAATGGTAGATCTTAGGAATAGGGCATCTGATTGAGTTGTCAGAAAGAAAGCTGCAGCTTGCTGCACAATCCCTGGGGAGGGGAGGAGTGTCTTCCACTCCAGTCATCGCTGCTCCCCTAGAGAGCACCCGGCTGCTGAACTCAATGTTCCCTCACAGTCCTGTCGGAGAAACACTTCAGCAGGAAGGGCCAAGTTCCTTTTAACAGACACTTCTTAAACACTTAGGCACGGGCAAAACTTTGGAAAGTGAAAGGGGCCTAAACTCTCCAAACCTGTGGAATTCTTGGGTTTGGGGGATGTCTTTGTGAGTAAAGTTTTGATGGCCTGAGTTCAGTCCCTGGAACCAACAGTGGAAGGAGAAAATTGGCTTCCAAAGTTATACCCTGACCACCACACAGGTACCTTAGTGTGAACATATGCACACACGCACGCACAACACAGATGCGCGCGCACACACAGAGCTAAGATGATTTCAATAACCTGTCAATCCCAGCACCTTTGCCTTCCTCTTGCTGTTCCCTGCCTCTTCCACATCCCCCAGTTTACTTAAGCTGCTAAATCGTTCCTTTACAGATGAGTAAAGTAGGATTCACACAGATTTAATGTCACAAAATCACACACAAAGCTCAAGGCAGAGCAGAGTGGACACTGATTGCCTTTTCTTTCCCAGCAAGCATCCTCAGCAGGGAGGATTCTGCGGAACGTACAGGTGTCATCTGGGAAGTCAAAGGAAGGCTCATTGGCCTCAGGCTCATCACACGTGGGGAGACTTTACAGCAACATTGCTAGGTGCAATTAATTCTACTATTTAAATCTGGATGGAAGGAGGGGTGGAGAAGGAGGACAGAAACTACATTTTATTAAAATTTTAGGTAATCTTTTGCTTTAAGAAAATTTGAAGTTATGGTGAAAGATCAAATACATCAGACAGCAGTATCTGCTGAAAACACATTTTTTATTAGAAAAGATATAAACACATTATGCACTTTCCTGTTGCCCTGTGTAATAAGCTAATCTCTCGGCACAATAGTTTCTTGGTGATTACCGCGTATCAGTAAATGCCAAGTGCTAGACACTAGGATAAGCAATGAGGAATTAACAAAGGCAGAGCGCGAGCTGAGTCTCCTGAGAGTGACTGTCCAGCTGGCTCGTCTTTACTCTGCCTGACTTAGCGCACCTACTACTTACTAGGTCTGCCTGTTGCTGTCATGGAAGCCATGAGAAAAAGAGTCTGGGTATAAAAACTGGTAAGTAAAATAACTACATAGATAATAGGATTGAAACACTAGTTCTCTTCTCAAGTAACCAAATAATTTATGAAAGCTATACTATTGCTGAGGCATTTTATAACAAGTTTCATTTTTAACTCTATGGCCTTACAAAAACCTGAAATACTTAAATAAAAAGGGAAATTCCCTGTTTATCTTCTGTTAATATTCACAACCCTTGAATGATGACCCAAAATGAAAATTAAGCCTAATGCAAAGTGGCTTATACTCTCCTGATAGTGGCCATTATCCCTTTCCTTTAGTGACTTTGATATTTCTCAGTGTTTGTATGAAAATAGGTTTAAGTCTGAATAGTCACATTGCAAAGAGCAGATCACTCCATTGGAAACATGTCTGCTAACATGTGCTAACATGTGTTTTCGCGTATTTCCCTCTTCTGTGTTCATCTGGAACTGCCAAACACTCCCCAAAAATTTCCCTGCTTCTCTAAGTTTATACTTTTTGTAAAAAAAAACAATTTATAGTTGTATAAATATGACTTATTTTATGCCTTTTAGGATATTTTATAAATATATTAGTAATTATGTTCACTCTCATCGGCAGATGGATCCCATGTTTGCCGGGAAAATATCCATCTTGTTTCTTCATAGCACACAAGAACCAGGCGATCCTTGGATTCTGTTTCATTACTTTGAAGTTCTTCAGTGTGGTTCCAGCCACGAATAATCACGCAGATGCTACACACTCCAAGGTGTCTTACTGAAGCCTGTTTCCAGAACAAAGCTTTCTAGTGACCCCCACCCCCACCCCACGTCTGAAATGGTTATTCAAAATGCTCTCCAGGAGTGAGATAACAATTTAGAAAAGATGCTTAACACCACAGTAAGGAATTTGTTGGCATGACTCGCACAATGCGATTACTCCAGATGCTGTATTCGAACTGTATTGGCCCATTGAAAAAGTAGAGGTAGCCTAGGAGAAAGAGAACACAAGGAAAATCTCTGACTTTAAAAATATTAGGATTTTCTACAGTTAAGATTAAAGATCCGATGTGATAGTCCCTCTCTAACTGCCTAGTTGCTTTCTGCAGTTCCGGAGATCCACTAGGGCCTTACCTGTGCTAGGGTCTCTTCGTTAAGTTTTATAGCTCTCAATATTTATTTCTGAAAAAGCTACCACTTTAATGAATTGCTTATAGTTTAAAGGATATATGACAACAACTATGAAATGAAATGAGGACAGCAATTTGAGAGAGAGAGGAAGAGAGAGGACCATGGGAGGGGTTGGAGGGAGAAAAAGGGAGAAGGGAAAGTGATGTAATTATACTTTAACTAAAGGTATTATTAAAACACATAAGTATTCAAAGAGTATATAAATCATGCCCTAGAATTAATTGTCTTGCTACAAATTCTAATTTTGATTTTAGAAATATTGGTATTTATCAGTTGTTATAAGTTAGGGGTAATAGCTATTTTAATAGTTAAAGCAAAAATAATTGTATAGTTATGATAATGATGAATATTTATGACTACTCCATACTCCAGCCCTAATTTGAATTCTGACATAACCTCCTGCCTCTTGGCATCTCTACATATAACTTAAGTTTATCTTTAGATTCAACACTATTATTCTTAGACTTAGCAGTAAAATTATAATTTCTCTAAGAAGGTTATTTTGTTTGCTGTTTAAAGAGTCACATGGAAACAATCAATACCTCAATGGCCATGCATATATAAATTCATCTGAATTCTGTATTAAAATTTGTTGTATGTGAAAATTTTCTGGGGGCCGAGAAGCCCTTCAGAGCAATGTAACTACTTACCATTTTTCTCATAGACAGCATCTACTTTGTTGCCAATTCCAGGGAATTCATCTTCTATGAATCGGGGATAGTCTTTGTCCATAGTCTGGTTAGCGTCATCATATCTGCTCAACCAGAAAAAAGAAAGCTGTATTTATCAAAAATATAGGAAAGGATGACAAGAAAGAGAATCCGGGTGAAACATTAAAAAAAAAAAAACCACAAAGTTGCCCACATTTATAAGTGGTTTTGCTGTATGAAGAAAGGATGGATGGTTGGGAGAAATGAATATTGCGGATGGTGTGGGTGTGCACGGGTGTGCATGTGTGAGATGTGTGCAAAACAGCACTGCGGGTCTCGCTGGAGGAGCTGACATGAAGCAGGAGTGTTGGACTGGTATACGATCAAACCGTGCTAGGGAATGGGAGAGGGGGGGTAGGCAGGAGGGAATGGGTGAACAAACTACACTGTCACACACAGAATGAGTGAAAGCCAGGGCTTTGTGTGCTAACTTAAAAATATAGACAGTTCAATAAAACCACCCTTGTAATTAGAAACAAGCATGAGAAACAGGTGAGAACAGCAGTGACTGCAGGTGGGGACTCTGCCCCGGGACACTGATAGGGCGGGGCACGGTGTGTGCAGCCTCACCTCCACACCTGCCTCCCCGAGAAGAAGAGAGTCTTGCCCATGTCCTCTAAGTGCACAGCAGCGCTTAGCCTCTTCACTTCTTTTGGAAATCCCAGGTCAGATATTTTTTTGGGATAACCACTCAGAATGTCATAACCATTGAGAGCCCAGAATTTGCGACCTAGAAGTGAAAGAACAGTTTTAATTACCAAGGAGTGTTGCCAGGGCTTAGGCAGGTAAGCATGTACTGAAAAGGAAAACTACCTAAGACACAGTGAAGTCAGTGTCTGCCATCTCCACGTGTCTGTATCAAAGACACAGAAGCACCCTTCCGAAAGAGACAGGAGTCAAGACTGGGAATTCCTGTTTATTAATACAGCCAGCCAAAGAGCTCAACCAATTTGTCAATTCATTGCCTTTGAACATTAAGTTTAGAGTTAAATGAAAAAATTATTAAAATTTCAAAATAAAGGGCAACTAGGATCAGTGATTTAGACTCAAAATTCAAGTTTATTTATCATCTAAAAAAAGTTACTTCTTTCTCTAGAAAGCAACTTTATCAAGTATAAGAGTCAAACAATAGAAATGACATTAGTAGACTGTTATGGAAATAAATTATGGTCATTAAGGCAGTAGCATTTTCATCTCCCACATCCACCCCACCCCCACACTTATATATCAGGGGTAAGCAGGGGCCAGAGAGATGGCTGGTGTGTAAGGGTGCTTGCTGTGGGAATGTGAGGACCTGGGTTCAGATTCAGAGCACCCATGTAAAGAGCCAGGCACCTAACACTCTAGCACGAGGGGTATGGGTGCAAACAGAAGGATGCTAAGGGCTCCGGGGGGATCCTAGCTGGGGGATAAAGAAAACAGAACATACAATTTTACCCATACTCTGCCTCAAGTAGGTATCAATACAGTGAAGAACAGAAAAATGGATCAGGAAATAAACCACTAGTAGAAGGGAGAATCCTGCTTAAGTTTTTTCACATTTTAAAATGTGCACTGTGTTGCTTTAGCAAGTAATTTCTAAGAGAAACTGAAAGGAAAATCTGAAATGAGCATGATAAAACAGACTGGATGTGATGAGCGTGCACTGCTTCCCTTCACATTGCTGGGGTCTAGCCCAGGCTCTCAGATGTGCTCAGCACTGAGCCGTGTTTGCATTCCATAGTCACTTACAAACCAAGTTAAGGACATTTGGTGGAACAGGCACAGGGGCTTTCAAGTTCTCCTGTGTTGTGTTCTTAACGTATGTATTGCTTTGGTAGTGGCCATGCTGCTAAGAGTCTGGCAATATCAAGTTCATCGCCCATCTATGCTGGCCATTTAGAAAGCCTCCCCAGTGGCAGCCTTACCTCTAAAGATGAACATAAGGTCATGGGATGGGTGTTCATATGCAGCATCCACATGGTTGGGAAGTTCTGGCCAAAATGATTTTGTCAAAAACAGCTCTGCCTCGACCTGCTGAGGGTGCAGACGCCAGAAGAATCTAATGCAAAAGGGAACACATGGTTTATCACATTAAGTGCAATAATTCCATCCTGCTAATGACCACTGCCCACATCCATGCCTGTCAGGTACTATAACCATGCCTGGTACCCATAACTGGAAAAGAAATGCCATTTCCCTTTAAGTTATGAGTTGGAGTCTTACAAGTTCTAGCCAGAGGTCTTCTTATTTGAAGTGCCACAGGGCCTTATTGAAGGCTCTAAGTTCCCTATGGGTTGAAACCATGCTTTCTTCAACTTTGCATATATTCAGAGGGGCAAACACATTTACCATGCATTGTTAGGCTCTAAGAATGTGTTTTCCATGATCTCAAGACCTTGCAAACCAATACAAGAGGAAACACCTTAGAGACCACGTAATTAAAGTCATAACAGAGATAGTGGTCATGCTACCTGACCACACATGGTGATGTGAACCAATGAAGAGATTAGCACATAAGCAAGACACAACCATTTACAAATTAAGGGTGAATATTTTGTATTTTTGTTACCTATAGGTTTTATTTGTAAACCACTCCCTCTTTGAAAGGCCAACATAGGCATTGGGAATCACTCTTCCCATCTTACAGGAAAGCAGTGTGGCTATCAGGAAATTTACTAATGTAGCAATTACTTTCAATATTCTTCATGTTTTTTGAATAAGTTGGGTTTCTATTTTTCCTTTATCTTATTAAGATTTATCCACCGTATTTGATCCAAAGCATGTAAGTAAACCACACTTGGTCTACTGTTTCTGTGTTGCCCTTAGGAAGTTTGACAGGATGCTTCAGCAATTTGCAGACTTAACTTTACCAGAGTTCATCACATGCAAATTTGATAAGAAATCTTTTTATTATTTTAAATTAATTAATTCTTTAAAACCATCTCCTATCATTTTACATACATATTCCAGTCCCACTCTTTCCCCTCATCGCTCTCCCTCCACCATCCCCCCACCTCACCCCCCCCATGCACTCCTAGGAGAGGGTAAGGCTTCCCATGGGAAGTCAACAAAGTCTGACACTTTGATCGCTTTGAGGCCCGACTGAGGCCCTGCCCCCCTATATCTAGACTGAACAAGGTATCCCTCTAAAAAGAATGGGTTCCAAAAAGCCAGTTCAAGCACTAGGGATAAATCCTGGTCCCACTGTCAGTGACCACAAAGAAAACACCAACCACACATCTGCCACCCACATTCAGAGGGCCTAGTTTGGTCCTATGCAGGTTCCTCCAATGTCAGTTCAGAGTCAGTGAGCTCCCAGTAGCTCAGGTTAGCTGTTTCTATGGGTATCCCCATCTATAGTCTTTAGCCCTTTGTTCGTTTTATCGCTCCTTCCTCTCTTCCACTGGACTCCAGGAGCTAGACCCAGTGCTTAGCTGTGGATCTCTGCATATGCTTCCAACAGTTGCTGGATGAAGGTTTTATGATGACAATTAAGGTAGTCATCAATCTGATTACAAGGGAATGCCAGTTGAGGCACCTTCTCCTCTATTGCTAAGGGTCTTAACTGGGGAATCTTAATAGTACCTGTCTTTAAAGATCATGGTTTCTCCTCGGAGACTGGTAATGGCATCAAGGGATAAGGCTGGGTCACACTTGTCTGGTGTTTTGGGATGTTTAGGATTGGGGTCTTCATCTCCTGGACCTGCAGTGGCAAAGCAAATGTGAGAGGTTTCCAAGTGTCCTAAGACATAGGAGGGAGGCTGATCTCTGAGAGGAGTAGGAAAGGGCCCCTTCCAGGAAGGACAGACGTTCTAGCTCCTGAGCTCATACTCCAACACCCAGCAGTCTTCTTTCCTTCCGTCCTGCGGGTACCACAGGCTGGCAGGGTCCCGCCTGCTTTCCCTGCTCTTCCTGCGGGTACCACAGGCTGGCAGGGTCCCGCTCTGGCTTTCCCTGCTCTGAGCTTCTTTATAAATTCTTCTGATCCATTGATTTACATTTCTTGAAAGTGATGACGGAAATGCGAGGTGACCCAAACCCCGAGAGCTTTTCTGCCACGCAGTGAAGCCCATTGCTCTATTGCCCAGCTCTCTGGGTGCGTTGCCCACATGGATCCCTCATCTTGGCTCCTTATTTCAACTATTTCAACAACTGTAGATGTCAGTTGATTTTGCTTCACCAGTTTGTCACATTACAGCTCATCTCAGTGACAAACTGACATTCAGGAAGTTCTGCTGTGACTTGATAGCTCACACGTACTGAGCAGTAACGCCTCGCTTCTTTTCCCCCTACATAATTCTGTCAACAATCCCTTAGTCACAACATGGTAGAACCAAGGATCACAAAGTAAATTTGAAGAGCCCCTCTGGTCACCTTCAAGTTTATGCCTTCAACCACACAAACTACCAAAGTCTTTAAATCAGAGGCGTAGTAGTGGCTTGAACAAGTTTCCTGAACTGATTCTCCAAGAGCATTTGTGCTGTGAGCAGTGCTTGTGGTTCTTTTTATGGCACAGAACCCAGAAATAAATGTTTGGGTTGAAGTTTATAAGTTTCATAACCATTATTGGAAAAGTGGAAGGAAATAATTTCTCACTGCGGATGTTGGTTGAAAACTACCGAAGGCCCTGTGAGAGATTCCTATGGCAGCAAACTGCGATGACTGAAGAATGTCAGAATTTCTAAGAACTGTCCTATGTCCTCATCATCATAATCGCCTCTGTTGCTGTGTGTGCATGTTGTAAACTCATCAGAATTTAGTGGCTTCATAAGTTACATGAAGAGTAAGAGTACAACTACAAGGAAGTATGATCTGAAAATCATTTAGAAATGAACTGTAGTTCAAACCCTAGCAAGTAGTTTGATTCAGAAAGACGGGTTATTTTTCTCATGTTTGAAAACATGATAAATGGGTTATTAGTCCCAGAAGAAAATGCACATGGATTGTGCTAAGGTAGCTGTATTAGTCAGGTTTGTGACTGGGAGACTAAGAGGTACCGTAGAGAGACTGGATTCCTTGAACATCGTCATCAGGAAGCGTGAAGTGACTGCTGCCCGTGTAGGTATAGATGGGAAACATCAGGGCTCCTGGGTCCTTGGAGTGGTCCAGACCTAAGGAGTGGCCAAGCTCATGGGCAGCAACAATAAACAAGTTGTAACCTGTAAGAAAAACAAGAAACAATGAGCAAACAAAACCCTCCAATGAGGAGGCGATGAAGGAAATCCTAATCGATCCATCTATCTTTTCCTAGCTCATATCTTACCCAGTCTTTAAAATTAGTCCTCAGTAGCTTAAAGGAAGATTCAATGTGTTGATTCAAAGTATTAATCCTGGCAACTGTAAGGACTATAGCTCCCTGCGTGAAGAAAAATTCATCCAGTTCACACATGAAGAAGCAATTCTACAGCAATGTCAGTAGATCACACTCAGATCAGTAGTCAGTAAAAGTGGTCATGAAGACAACAGAAATCCCTGACTTTTCTCTCTGTCTTCTCTGGCCAGGTTAAGGGGGGGGGGGAACAGAAATGACCTGGAATCAGCCACATTAAGGTCACACAAGGTCCCACATAGCTCTAGCCTTTGCTTAGAACATCCTTCAGAGGAATAATGAACATGCAAGCATATTTTTATCTTTCTTCTAATAATTATTTCCACCAACTTTTAGAGGTGTGTGTGTGTGTGTGTGTGTGAGAGAGAGAGAGAGAGAGAGAGAGAGAGAGAGGAGCAGGGTAGGCCCTAGGCTCAATCGCCAGCACCACAAGAAAGGACACCTCAAGAACTATGGGAGCGGGAGAGCCAGTTTTTGGTTTGTTCCTTAAATATATTTTGTTATCAGAGCCAATATATAAAGAAAATGAACTTACTCGCCTGTCATAGGGCGAGCAAAGGTCACATGGTCAAAATGACCGACAGTTGTTACCGCGACTAGCATTTGTCCCATCCAGTTTGTGACCTTCGTCTGAACACTTAACCCAGAATTGTTTCCTGCTGATGTTTTCATTCATTTATTTCAGCTGAACATTTCAATCCTGTTCCCTATATACATCTGGATCTGAGACTTCCTGTGACCTCTCCTTATCAGTAAGCTCTTCTCAGTAAGCTGCCTCCCCCCACCCAGATACTCAGAGTGTAAGTCCTCCTTTTCCCTCCAGAGAAAAATTAAAAGCACTGGAGAGGACATGTTCATTGCACACGGGCCGGTTTTACTCTCACAGGGGCAGGGATCC
>JAQHUG010000310.1:270811-286604 GCA_028555095.1 Dicrostonyx torquatus
CCCTGGACCAGGCCCACGGCCACGAGTACCTGTCCTAAATACACCCTGAACCAGGCCCACGGCCACGAGTACCCTAAATATACCCTGGACCAGGCCCACGGCCATGAGTACCCTAAATATACCCTGGACCAGGCCCACGGCATGGCTCTGCCTTTCCTCTCTGTCATAGTGCACTTTCCTAGAGAATTCCACTAAGGAGCTGTGTACTCCAAGAGCCCTGTGGCCTTCCTCTAACACAGAGAGAAGCCATTGTGTGCCTTTCTGCTACTTCCTGACTTTGTGATGTACATGTTAAATCAGTTGGATGTATATCAAATATGATCAATATTGTCAATTTCAAACAGTTTTAGGTATCCAAGAATCCAAAACAGTCTTTCAAGTTTCTCACATAAAAAAATAGAGTGAAGAAAATATAGTAGCTTGTTTCTCATAGGCCTTCCAAGATTCAAATGTTCTTTTCTTCCCCAATACCACAAACTCTTTAGTCTGTGCAGGAGAGAGACCCAGACTGTGAGAGTGAGTGGATCATCTGGAGTTCAGAGGTTACTTTGGGGACCTAGAGAGATGGCTGCTCTTGCAGAGGACCTAAGTTCGGTTCTGAGAGCCCACATCAGGAGGCTCCTGTTTCAGAGGATCCAACCCTCTCTTCTGGCTCCATAGGCACCTGAATTCACGAGGTACACAAAGAGAGCATGGATATAATCTGGCACACATATGCTCACTGCCGTTAGAACTGGGAATAATCTGGCACACATATGCTCACTGCCGTTAGAACTGGGAATAATCTGGCACACATATGCTCACCGCCGTTCGAACTGGGAAACAATACTTTCCTGTAACATTCTAAAAGGCTGCCTTGGGATAAGCCAGATGTGCTAGCATCTCCCAACATTCTCAAGGCAAAGCCAGGAGAACTTGGAATTCAGGATCATCCTCATCAACCTAGTGAATCTGAGGCAGCCTAGGCTACTAAGACTTTGTCTCAGAAAAAATCAAAACAAGCAAACAAACTGTTTAAAGTTGCCCGGGAGAAGCAGCTGAGTGTGCAGATGTTGCTTCTGTCATCCTGTCCTGAAATATGATGCTGCACAAGGGGCTAGAGTAAGGGGAAGGTCACTGTGTTCCAAGTCTGCTTGTCCCAAGCTCTGGTGGAGTAAATTTATTATACTTCATCAACTGTGATATTTGTTTATATGATAAACTTTAGATGAAAGTTCTTAGTTATTATCCAGTCACCTTAGGGCATCTTGAATTTATTTGGGAGAAATGCTAGTTTTCCCAGAAATCTGAAAACAAACTGTGCTTACAGCGTAATTGGGCAAAGGTGTCCAAACACTGTGTCTGTCCTCCCTCCCCCAAATTACAGAGCATGAGAAGCGGTTTGCTGCTTTTCCGTTCCTACTCCAGCATTTTGGGAAGTAAGACCACAGCCATCTAGATTTACAATGCTGGATATTTTTTCCCAGTAAGGATTTATGCAAATCAGCCTTCCCTGTTGGCCTCTTACTATTCTGTTCTCAGCTCACACACTTCGTTAATGGGACTTTGTTTGTTTTTTAAGCAACTTTGCACTAGGTCATGAGAACACTGGATTAAAATCTTTTCCATAGGTCCCAGAAGCACTAAGCTGGCATGGGGAAAGCAATGTCAGCATCTTGCAGCTTCTCTGAGAAGGGAAATAGGGCTAGAGGAATGAACCGTATCCCAGAAAAGCAAAGCAGAATGGGGACCACTGGAGCACAGCTCTGTTCCATGGGTTCATCCAAAAGGAAGGAGCCTAGTTCTCAGGGAAAGCTTGAGAATTCTTGGAAGTGTTTTCCTGTGTTCTTGGGGATCTGAATTTCCCTAGAGAAGTGTGTTTCATTTTAATTAATAATTATCTGAAAACAACCAACATAGATTTATTCTAGTTCATTTGGACCCTCTCCTTATAAACAAGAACTAGGTCATGAATCAGGGCCCACGCTGGCTGCTGTGTGTAAGAATTACTGAGAACAGAGGAGAACCGACTAAGCCAAGGAAAAGCTAAGCAACGTCAAAGGCATTGCATGAATTCTCTGCTGCAGAGTCGGGGTAGAAATGCAGGGAACCCACACACTAATGAGCACACTCAGGAGCACATTCACAGTGGGAGCTGGGACCCAGTGGCAGCAAAGCTGGGGTAATTGTCTTGTTCCCTCAGCATCATTCACTTTAGAATGTTGAATGTGTGCATCCTACAATGTGCTTTGTCTTGATGGTATAAAGAATGGCAAGTTTATTGGATAGAATAAGCAGTATTCTGTACACAAATAAATAATAATATCAGTTTTATAGGGTCACTGTAACAAAGTATCATAAACTGGGCCTGGAGAGATGGTTTAGTGGTCAGGAGTTCTTGTCGCTCTTGCAGAGAATGACCACTCTGTGAACCCCAAAATTGGGTTAATTAAATAAAGCCAACCTTAGGTCAGGAGGCAGAGCCAGCAAGTAGTTGACAGGAAGTAATTATGGAGAGTAAGGGGGAGTCAGCAGAGCAGATGAGAAACACACAGGACACAATGAGAAGGGCTTTTTTAGTTTGGTATGGTGGAAAAGATGATCTCTGTCTGAGACATTGGCTGAGGAGAGAGGACATCTGGTTGCTCCTCAGCCTCTCCAAGCTAGCGGGTTTTTAACCCAGCATTTGACTCCCAGTCTTCCTGTAAAGTCGTAAGATTGTGATTTAGTTTAAAAGCCACATGATAGCTCCCAAACACCCGTAACTCCATTTCAGGGGACCTGAAGCCCTTTCTCACTTCCATTAGTACCAGGCATGCATGTGGTAGATATTCATACAGGCAGTCATACACCCCTGTCTCAAATGGCTGGCGGCTAAAAGATTTTAAAGTATCAGCAATGCTGTGCCCCCTTTGAAAGCTGGGAAGCATTTCTAGGTTTCTCACTTAGATCCTGAGGCTCCTAGGTTTGTGGCAACGCAATTCTAACCTCACATGACGCCCTCTCCGTTTGTTTCCATAAGGTCCCTCCCTCTCCAGAGTCTAAGAAGCACTAAAGAATTCTTAACACAAAGACTAAGAGAAACTGCACAACAAACAGAACAGACAGGAGAAGGGATAAGAAGAAACAAGAAGGAAATAATTTAAGAACTATTAGTGACTGAGACCTTTCTACCTTGGTGTTGTTGGCATATGGTAAATGCTCAATGTGTGCACCTTGCTGGTGCCAGAGTACATTGCTAACGCCCTTTGGAGCTCACTATTGAAACACACAAGTTTGGTTTCAGAAGCTTGAGAACTGTACCATTTTATACTGCTTTCAAAAACTGAGGTGCAGCTGGTATGCATGCAGTAGTGGCACATGCCTTTAACCCAGCACTCAGGAGACAGAGGCAGGTGGATTTCTGTGAGTTTGAGGCCAACCTGGTCTACAAGAACTAGTTCCAGGCCAGGCTTTAAACTACAGCAAAACCCTGTCTCGAAAAACCAGAAAAAGAAGAAAAGGAGGAGGAAGAGGAGGAGAAGGAGGAGGAGGAGGAGGAGGAGGAGGAGGAAAGAAAAAAATTGAGATGCAATTCACATACAGTAAATTTTATAATTTTAAATGGTATAATTGTATGACATTTACACATCTGTATTGAGAGACTCACTATGGTGGTTTGGAAGAAAATGACCCCCAAAAGATGAAGGGCTGCTTTCCCAGACAAGACCTACATCACTCTGAGAGAAAACCAGTATGGTCTGAAATTCTTTGGACCTCAGCTCTCCTCTCTACACTAGTCTACTGGCAACACGCACTGGAAGACAAAGCCCTGCTCTGGCAATCTGAGGATTAGTGACAGAACACTGAAAGTTGATATATGCAACACGGTGCATGCATTTCCATGTAAGGCAGCAGCAGCAGAAAACATGACATAGGCACCTTGGAGACAGCCACATCAACTGACAAACAGGATCTATCCAGGAGCACCCGGGATATACAAAATACACCAGACAGAAGGAGGAGGCTGGATGCCTGGTGTCAGCGTGACAGGATTTGCAATCACCAGGAAAACACGTCTCCGGGTGGGTTATGGTGATGTTTCCAGGTTTAATTGATGAGGGAAGTCCCATGGCAAATAAAGCCAGCTCTGTTCATGGCTTGGGGTGCCAGACTGAATACAAAAGGAGGTACGCAACTGAGCATGGGTCAGTAGGACCAGCTGCCCCTCGATCCTGCCACCATACCTTCCCGAAATGATGACCCGTGCACCTCCAAACTGTGAGCTAAAACAAACCTTCGTTCCTTACATTGCTCTTGCTTTGTTTTATCAGAAGGACAAGAAGAGTAGCTAATCCACGAGTGAGGAGGTGGGGACCTGGTGCGCATGAGATTGAAAGACTGATGCTAATGTGGCCTCTAGTGTTCTCTGGCTTGGTTTTTTACAAAGTTGAGGAGTGTTTGCACTTTAAGCCGAGTCACAAATTCTCACACACACAGACACACACACACACACCTTATTCATGTGGCTTACAGGCTGAAATCTGGGTAGTCCAACATTGGTTGTCTCCTGAAGAAAAGGCCAAGGGGGATCTGGTAGTTTTTCAGTTAACAGAACTGGATGTCTCAGCTTTCCCAATCCTGGGGAAGTCCTAGGGAGGAGCTGGCTTTTTATCTAGGCCGGAATACTGTAAGTTCTAACACCAGCAAAGGAACGCCTCAGCAGCAGGATAGAGGAACTTGTCAGTAAGAGTGGGAGCAAGCAGGCAAAAGCAAAAGCTTCCATCTTCCATGTGGACTGCCACCAGAAGGCGTGCCTCGATTTAGGGTGAGTCTTCCTATTCCAAACAAGGAAGTCCCTCAGAAGAATGACAACCAGGATTAGTCATCACACAAGTGAAATGGAAGTAAATGTTGGTTTCCTATTTTCCTTCCCATAGTCTAGTCCTTGGAATAACCCAGCAGGGGTCTGGATTTTCAAAGTAGACACTTCAGACCTTATTTTCCAGTGGTCAAAGTGGAGTGGGCATGAAGAAAGACCAAAAGAACCATGGATAGTTAATGCCACCGGATAAGAAACAAGGACCCAGCTGGGTGGTGGTCACGCATGCCTCTAATTCCAGCACTTGGGAGGCAGAGGCAGGTGGATCCCTGTGAGTTTGAGGCTGCCCTGGTCTAACAAGAGCTAGTTTCAGGACTGGCTCCAAAGCAACACAAAGAAACCCTGTCTCAAAAAACCAAAAATAAATAAATAAATAATAAAAAACATGGACCCAAAGCTGTCACTCACCAAGTAGGTCATTGCTTTAAGAAAAGAAAGCTGAATATTAAGGGGCTTGTAGAGTTAAGGGGGGATTCTTCAGTGTGAGGAGCAGGAGTGGAAAAGAGAACTCCCTTCCCCGACAACAGAAATGCACACAGTTCTCCGCCCCTCAAGTGTGACTGTGTTGCCTGTTCTCAGACTGTAAGCAGTGTCCTTGGTAAGCAAAAAAGACAAAGGATACTAACTGGGCAGAGCAGTGACATGTATACAAACAGTCTAATTGTGTTGATAATATGCGTAGGAGTTACACTGGTTAAATTAAGAATGGAATAGTGTGGGCTGGAGAGATGGTCCAGTGGTTCAAAGCATTGGATGCACCCACATGAAATTTAAAACTCTCTGTAACTCCAGTTCCAGGGACTCTGACACTCTCACACAGGCATATAAGAAAGCTAAACAACGACACACATAAAATAAACAAATAATTTTAAAACAGAATTAAACAGCAAGGTGGACCTGAAATGTTACACAAAGAAAATATGACTCAAGATGCCAGTGTAAGTGTGCACAGTGAGCTCAGGGGACAAGAGTGTCAGTATGGATGAGGACAGCAACAGGGTTTGAAGAGTTTGTGACTCGGCTTAAAGGACAAGCCCTTTGCACCTTGTTAACATGATCAATTTCAGTTGTGCTGAAGCTCATGGCCTGGGTTCATTCAATGGGGGATGTGAATGCCACACGTGGGAAGAGATGTCCTCAGGCGTCCAGGTAAACAAGATTCTGGCATGAAGTCTTTATAAACTTTTATATGCCAGAATCTTTATAAAAAAGCATAAAGGATGAGGTAGTGAGTTTGACAAAACATGTTGCATGAAATTATAGAGTTCTTGAAATAACTTCGAAAGGGGTTGTGTTGCATTCCACAGGCTGCAGGAAAGGAGAGAGTTTTGAATGGTATAATGAGATAAGTCATATATTAATCACTGGCATGAAGTCCTACTAACTGCTATGCTGTGGGTTCTGGCATATCAGCCTGTCTGCAGAGGACTTCTGTGTAAGTGAAGACAGAAGAGTCATAATCAGTGCTGTGCGTCAGAAAGTAGAAGGACCAGGGCAGGAGCAGAATGGCAAGGGCCCCATTCCAATAGTGAAGGCCCGGAACCATGAGCATTATAGCACTTGGGGCTTAAGGAGTGGAATCAAAGGTACATGTAAAATACTCATTTGGAAAGGAAAATTCATTTTTTTCCCTGAAACATGAGAGAAAGAAACACAATAAAAGAAATAGCATTATCTGTCAAAATTGCTTGTTTAAAATTCATTTTTATATTCTAAGCTTACACATTCTTCTCTTCTACCAACTATAATGGGAAATCTGAAGACCAGTTACTCAGATTCCAAAGAAAAGTCATACATTTTTCTTTACTTACCTCCAGTTTGCCCAGCTGCTAAAGAAGTTCCATATATAAACAAAATAACCAGGAGTTGACCAGCGTGTCTGTTTGTGTGCTTGAAAACTATAGGTTAGATTCCCAGAAGTTTCGTTTTGTCAGGAATCAGAACCACAGTCATTATAAAATTGTGAAACTAAACAGACTGGAAAGGAAAAGAGAAGCCGTCCTAAGAGGGAAGGAAAGAGGGACAAGGCATGCGAGAGTGAGCTAGAGTCGACAGGACTGGGATCTTCCATAGGCCTGATTCTCTGCAGGGAGCTGGCTTCTCACCTCCCTCCCAATGTTCTTCAGTGTTCTCTCGTCTTTCTGTTTCTCACTCACTCCTTGAATGTTTACTGAGACACAGGAGAAAACATAAAATGTCTTTTCCTTATGCAGGTTCTATTTTAATGTGCTTATTAAGCAATTTTTTCTACCAAATACAAGACAAGAAGCAATTTAAGGAAAGAAGGATTTATTGGGTCTTACAGTTAGAGAAGATAAAGTCCATCGTGGTGAGAAGGACATCTCAGCACACCAGGGAGCAAAAGCAGCAAACGGGCTCTAAAGCTTCAGGCACGTGCATCCTCTAACTGGACTCTACCTCCAAAAACCCGACTTCTCAAAACGTTCACACTCAGGGCCTGTGGGGGACACTTTATATTCGAACCATAACAATAAAGAGGGCAATGGGAGGAGTCGATGACAAAAACAAGGAATATGCTAGATGCTAATCAAGACCACGCAGTAAAGCACAGACAGAAGGACTGTAGGCCACTGAGATCAGAGAGCTCGCGGAGACACCGCTGCAGTAAAGGCGTGAGGAGAGCAAAAGTAAGAGAGCACTGTCTCCCCGAGTGCAATATTAACAGCGATAGTGTTTCAGGGCATCTTATGTTCAGTTTGTTTGAGATCCACCCATCATCTTCATCACCATGCTCCTGAGATGGTAAGGAGCCAGCACACACCGGTCTCCTATGCCGGGACCTTGTTTTCATCAGCGCTGGAACAATAGGTATATTAAGGAAAGCAGCTCCCCGGTGAATTCTCCAGACCCGGAGATGGAGGCGGGAGAAGCCACACCTCTGAACTAAAGCAGCAAGACTGTATGGGCTGTAGGCAAGGAGTGATGACGTGCTGTGCCCAAGTATGGTCAAAAGCTGAGCACTGAGGCAGGGACTTTGGCAACTGGCAGCAACCGGGAGGAAGCTGCAATAGTCTCCAAGAAGGCAGAACCGGATTTTTGGCGCCTTTTCTTTTCTCAGAGACTCACTAAGTGGTGGTGGTGGGGAGGGTCTGGATCAGATCATGCAGGGCAAGCTGGAGCCTCCAGACCTCTTTATCCAAGTTAGGGGCCTGACCGGATCTGATGCACCTTAATAACAAATCTGAGCCCACCACTCCTTGACTCAAATGCTTTACAGTCCCAGTGCCACTGTACTGTTATCCAAGCTCATTAGCGTGGCAACCACTGCCCTCCAAGTCCTGATACATTCCCCATTCTCTACTCATATCTCTATATGGTGAATCATCTCTTCCAACATACAGCTTCTCCCCTTCCTGCCTGTCTCTGTGCTGGTCTCCCCACCTTGGGTGTAGTTTTTAGATCTGGATAACTCTAGAGCAGTGGTTCTCAACCTTCCTCATACTGTGACTCTTTAACATAGCTCCTCATGTTGCGGTGACCCCGACCATGAAATAACCTCATAACTGTAATCTTGCTACTGTTATAAATCATAATGTAAATATTAGATATGCATGATGGTCTTGGGCAACCCCCATGAAAGGATTGTTCAGCTCCAAAGGGGTCACAACCCACAGGTTGGGAACAACTGTTCTAGCTGGTTTTCCAATTCAATTTCAGGACTGCCTTCTCCAACTCGTGTTGCAGAATGAAGCCCTGTTCCAAAGCAAACAAAACACAAAGTCAACGATAACATTAGACTTTCAGCCATGTGGCTGCCATGAAATAGCTATTGTCTAAGTATATCCTATCTGCAGCACATGTGACCTCAGATCTTGCCTCGGTCTCTCACCAAGCATCTTCCCTGGCCATGAAGTCCAGGCTTAGCTCTCCCTTCTCCAACCAGCTGTACTTCAAGGCACCTACTAGCTATGAATTTAGCCAAACTTTACTCCTACAGTAAATCTAACCACAAAAATTCTTTGTCTCTTAAAGGAAGGATCATCCATTTCTGTTTAAAATACCGTCTCAACTAGGTAGGCCATAGTTACTCTTCTCTGAGGCTAATTCTAATATTATAAAATTTAGACCTTCTGGCCTTAAGACAAAAGTCAGAAAGCAAACTGATGTTTGTAAAGGCATCAGACGGAAGAGCCAAAGGTGAAGAAGGTAAGAGAAGAACAGGAGGCTGCCACAGAAGACACACAGACAACACAATGCCCTCGTCCACACTCATCATCATCAAGATTAACTCATGACCACAATCCAGGCCAGGTACAGAGATGATCTTGGTGGCTACTCTCACTATACCCCAAACTGGAGAAACTGGCGCTTAGAAGGAGGAATTAACTTCCCAGTATCAAGGACGACTAGATGATGGAAGAGAGAATTGTCACAGCACACCGCTGCTAGAGCTGTGCTGGTGGAGCCACACTAAGATACCTGGGCAGCAGAGAACAGCTAGCAGAATCAGAGCGTGTAGGAAGGACACTGAATGAGGAGTTGGGAGACTGGAGTTCTCAATCTCAGGTAGCATCTCTAGATCTGTTTTCTTCTGGTAAAAATGAAGAAACCACCCTAAGCAGTTTCTAAGTCCAGGCTCAATTTCTGGGCTAGGACAGAATCTAGATGGACTCATGCTTAAAGAAGATGCACATTTCAACTGGTCATGGGAGTCAGTAGAGGCAGGCGTGACTGGGGAGTCTGAGCAGCCTTTGGAACAAGAAGGAAACAGCAGAAAGAAGAACCCTGAGGAGGAAATTCAAGCGAGGGTATGAGGCGAATGAGTAAAAGGAAGGGTGGGTGACTCATGCACGCAGGATAATTAGTCGGCTCTCCCAGATGTGGCAGGCAGTGCCTTTGCAACAGGAAGTGGGTACGATAGTCCAGCTAGTCAATAGAGGACCAGCTGGGGAACTGTTGCCTGCAGTGCAGGGATATCTAAAAATTAGTAACTGGGGCAAACTCCCTTATCCAAAGATTTCTTCATTTGTGCAAACCAGCACAGAGATGAGTTTCCGTACTCATTGTTACCTGGGGAGAGTATCTCACAGGAATTTAACACATTATAAAGTGTATACACACATTTGCAAATGAGGCCACAAGAGGGAGCCAGAGTTCCAGACTGCCCTGAGCTGCCCACTGTGCAGGCCGGGAACTGAACTTGGGTCTTGTGTATGTGCACTGTCTTCATGTCCACACAGAAACTTTTGAGAAGAAAAAGTACAAAACAAGAAGTTGTTCTGGCGTATCATTCTAAAGTCACTAAAATGAAATAGAAGAACACTTCTTCCCTGGGCTTTCTGAGAAGCCAGATATCTCTATGTGGCATGAGCTGGCATGAAGAGGAAACTGCTGAGGTCTGTGTGGTACATGGTGTGTTTCTAAAGCTAAGGATATGAATGCTTTCCAGTGTGCCACAAATCCCTTCAGCCTTGCTCCTTTATTTATGAAATCCTAGTATTAAAAGAAAAGATCTTTATCTAAAAAGAATATCCTTAGTGAGACCCTCGGATTCCTCTGGGTCTCTAAAGAAAGCATCAGGTCCATTTTTGTTTAAAATTCTTAATCAAATCACTAACTTTGACAACAACTTATACCAAGCAGTTCTCGCAAAGCTCAAACGTTTTTTCTGGGAAAGAAAATTGAGAAAATCTTTCCTTTCTCTTGTTTCTAAAATGCAATTTATGTGATTATAGAAGTGAGAAAAGCTAAATGTAAGATTTCGATTTCCGTGTGTTTATGAGAAAGAAGTCCACAAGCGGAGCTGGATGACTACATGGGGAAGGGGTGGAGAAGGCGACTAAGGGCATGTGTGTAACCGTGTGTACGTGTGTGTGTGTGTAACTGTGTGTGTGTCTGTACACGGGGAAGGGGTGGAGAAGGCGACTAAGGGCATGTGTGTAACCGTGTGTACGTGTGTGTGTGTGTAACTATGTGTTGTGTGTGTGTGTGTCTACACGGGGAAGGAGTGGAGAAGGCAATTAAGGGCATGTGTGTAATTGTGTGTGTGCATGCACACGTGTGTGCACATGCGTGTGTCTGTGTGTGTGTGTAACTGTGTGTGTCTGTGTCAGTTTACATGCGGAAGGGGTGAAGTAGGCAACTAAGGGCATGTGTGAAACAGTGTGTGTGTATTTGTGTGTGTGTTACTCTGTGAGTGTGTGTCTACATGGGAAGGAGGGGAGAAGGCAACTAAAGGCATGTGTGGAATTGTGTGTGTGTGTGAGCGCACGTGTGTGTGAGCATGTATGTGTGTGTCTGTGTGTGTGTAACTGTGTGTGTCTGTGTCAGTTTACATGGGGAAGGGGTGGAGTAGGCAACTAAGGGCATGTGTGTAACAGTGTGTGCGTGTTTGTGTGTGTGTTACTGTGTGTGTGTGTATATACATGGGAAGGGGAGAAGGCAACTAAAGGCATGTGTGTAACCGTGTATACATGTGTGTTTGTGTGTGTGTGTCTACATGGGGAAGGGGTGGAGAAGGCAACTAAGGGCATGTGTGTAACTGTGTCTGTGTGTGTGTTACTCTGTGTGTGTGTCTACATGGGAAGGAGGGAGAAGGCAACTAAAGGCACGTCTGTTACTGTGTATACATGTGTGTGTTTGTGTGTGTTACTGTGTGTCAGGCAGTATTCTGGACTCTGTATTTTTCTACTTTTTTACTTTCTCTTTGTTGTTGTTGTTGCAATTTTCAAGTTTTGCTTTTATTTTACTCTTAAAGATTTTTGTTCTGGTTAAATAGAAGGGAGAACTTAAGCCCTGAAAGGAGAGCTCAGGTGCCTTCTAGAGTCTGAGACCCAGGGTTCGTTTCCTCCTGGTAGGCCTTCACCTTATCCATGGCTGAACTGATCCAAAAGACACTGCAAGGAGAAGCGGAAAAATAGCAAAAGCTACAGAAGGAATTGAGTGAATCCATGTCACGGAGGCCAAAGCCCAAAGCACAGCTAAGAGAAAACAGCAATGTGGAAAACTTGGCTGTGCTCATCAAACAAGAGCTGGAGAAGTCTTTGGCCACATAAGGGAAGAGGCTAGGCTCTATCGTGCCATGAATTTTAGCTTCTGGACCGTGGGTGGCAGGGACAGCGATGGCTGTGACAACCCCCTGCTCGGCTGGCTGTGGCAGACACTCCTGGTAAGGCCTGGAGTCCGGAAGAGAAAGAATGAGACAGCTGTAGGTTCGACACCATATCAGCTAAAACTTGTATAACTTCCTGGGGAAAAATAGACGAAGATGACTCAATGATTAAAATCACTTGCTCTTACAGAGGACCCAGGTCAGAGGCCAAATTCAGCAGGGTGATTTACAAACGGCCGCAACTGTAGAGACATATTGACATGGCCGTTTCTGCTTCTCATCCCAGAGAACCATGAAAAAGAAAGGTGAAAATTAATGTCAGGGACATTTTGCCCTATAATTACAGAAGGTCAGCAAAGGCCTTTAACTTAGAATGTTTAACAGAGCTAGCTAGGACTTTTGACTCTAGGAAACTAACAAAGATAAGGAAGCCATTGCCTCAAGGATGTTTACAGAGATTCCCCTCTTCCTTAGTTAGCTATCCACAAACGAATGTTTCTGTTTACACAGGTGTGCTAGTTAGCTAACTAGCTGTTTATTACCCCCAGTTCCTGCTCTCTGCCTCAACCTCCACCTCAAGCCTAGCTTCCTATTGTATATATACTGGCTTTGTTCCTTAATAAAGTGAGACCTTGACAAGACAGATTTGTTTAGTCTCCTTCTTTTCTCTCACCCATGATTTTCAGGTAGGAGCCTCTTTGGACCCTGAATAACTGGACCCGAAGGTCGGGTTCAAATTAAAGAAAAGATTTTAATCAGAATGGTCATTTGAGAAGGCAGAAACTAAGCATTGAAGTTTATATTTAGGGTACTCGCATGAGTTTTAGGTTTAAACAGAAGAAGTACTAGGGACAGGAGGTGTGACATCTTCATAATCAAGCAGTTCTAGTCAAACAGTGGCTGCTCGTTATCTCCATTCTGATTCTGCAAGTGTCCCCTGAAGAAGGCATTATTGTTTGAGGGAATGATCTAATCCTCATGGTTGTTCCTGCCTGTGCGGAGGTGCTCCCAATAAGGAGAGATCTATTTGTGAAGTTCTATATTCCTGGAATTCAACAGGTAGAAAGAAATGAGTTGCTGGAATGTTTTTTGTTTGTTTGTTTGTATTTTGGTTTTTTTGGTTTTCTTTTTAACTGTTTTTATCGTGCCATACATTTTTGTCTGTTCCTCTCCTTCCTCCTCTCTCCCCCTTTACCCTCTCCTGTGGCTCCCCTGCTCCCAATTTACTCAGGAGATCTTTATTTTCTTCTCCCTATGTAGATCCATGTAGATCTCTCTTAAGGTCCTCTTTGATGTCTAGGTTCTCTGAGGTTGTGGTTTGTAGGCTGGTTTTTCTTTGCTTTATGTCTAAAAGCCACTTATGAATGTGTACATATTATATTTGTCTGGTCCTCGGTTACCTCACTCAGTCTGGTTTTAATAAAACTTTTTTTTAATGGTGGCAGAGACAGGTTATTGTGAATATGTGGTAGAGCATAGGCAGAGGCGAGGATGTATGGGAGCGTCCAGAGTGGACACAGCCGGACTGAGCTGGGCTGTGTGAGGAGAGAAGGGAGAGGGGAACCAGGTGCAGCAGCCAAGAGGCTGTCTGGGGAAAGGGCAGCCCAGAACCTGGGCTGGAGAGTTCAGGGTAAGGACTCAGGAATGCTGGGAGAATCTGGCTGTCAGGTCTAGCTTTGATATGTTAAATAGGTACCTCAGAAGATTGTTTTGTCCTAAGTTTGAAATATCCCAGTCTTTTGTTGATAATAAATGACAAAGAGCAATACAATCCTCTATGATTACTTTCTGTTGATGCTGCAGCATCACTGGGGACCCATAAGGCTGGAATTGACCAAGTCTGGAAAGAGAGGCTGTTTCACGTGCCGCGCAGGCTCTGTAGGAGTGAGGGACCTGCAAGCGGCAGCTGGAGCAGTCTGCAGGCTTTAATTGGTTGGATGTGCTGGAGCAAATGTATTTCGGGGGCAGAAGATATTAAGGAGTTTAGGGGGAAATTTTGTTTTTAGGTGTACATTTGCAAGTTTTAGGCTCATGGTACTGGTAACTAGGGGAGTGGAGTCCCAAGACCAGGGAAAGAGGAGCGATCCCACCCTCAGGAACAACTGTTGATTGACAGTACTTGTCTGTAGTCCGTTTTACCAGGGAGAGGTGAATCCAATTTGACTCCCTAAAGCTTACAAGAACTTTTTTTCTAATTGGTAAAAAGAGGTAAAAGTTTTAGATATGCCACAGAGGAAAGATTTTCAGGAAAGCCAGAAATAGCAGGCTTGTGAGCAGGGACTGAGGGAAGCTAGCATTGGCCTTGACAAGTTACTAAGCTCCACAGCCAGAAGTTAATGGAGGGCCACACATTCCTCTCTCTAGAGATAAAGAGAATGACTCATTTTTTTGCAAGAAGAAACTTTCTTCAAGCCCCTGAGGGAATGGAGGCTTTTGTCTAAACACCTGACCTTAGGAAAAGGGTTTTCTTGGGGGACCAGACACATCATTGTAGAATGTTGCAGAGTTTTTTGTACGGCTTAGTTTATTCGAATAGCTAGAGCTTAAAGTGAGCAAAGACAACCTGAGTAGACTTTAGGAATGTATAAATTTTGCTTATCAAATATTCAGCATTTATCAATATACCCTATTTATCAAACATGTGTTTCTTATCTAAATTTCCTAGCAGCTTGGTATAAAACATTTAACAAAGGCATAAGTAGTTAGATATATATCTTAAATTAGCTTTTGATAATATGAATAGACCTTTATAATCTTAAAAGTTTATCATCATATACACTATATTCTAAACCAGAGTTGAATCACATATATACTATGTTGAAATAAATATAACTCGCCTTTTGACTGTGGCAGGCCCTTGGAGAGGGCTTCTGATCCAGCCATCTGACCCAGAGGGTAAGTGGGTCCCAGCCCAGCTGCCTAGGCTTCCTGCCCCAAAACTTTCTAGCCACTAAGGGAGCTTTCCCCATCTACTGGCTTTTCTGCTTATCACACCCCAGCTTACACCCAAGCATCCCTCCCCATCGGTGGCGGGGTCCTAGGTTCCCAAAAGGAACTTAGCCTGCTTCCGGGCTGAGGCCCTGAGGGAAAAGGGGGCATGTACAAAGCCACAGGGCTTTGTGTGGTGCATGGAGCAGAGAAGCCCGCCCTTTTATCTGCAACAGGCCCTCTTAGAGGGCTTCTGACCCAGACCCATCCAGACCTGAGGAGCTCGGCAGGTTCTTGGGCCAGCGAGGGCCCCTGATCCATATCCATACAGACAGAGCAATGTAACATGAGGGCTGGCTTGTTGGGGTTACTGTCCAGCCCGGTACCCCACAGCTGACAAGCCCCAAAGAAAATCACATAGAGAGTCTACATTAGGTTATACACTGATTGACCCATTAACTCAGTCTTCCTACCAGCTCTCACAACTTATATTAACCCATTGTCAGCCACATGGCCAGTACCTTGTCTCAGCTGGGCAGCTTACATGTTGCCTCCTTGGAGATCTGCGCAAGAATGCCAGGGAAGCTTCCTGCTTCCCAAATCTCCTGTTCTTACCCCTACTTCCTGTCTGGTTTTCTCGCCTATACTTCCTGCCTGGCCAATCAGCATTTATTTAAAACATGATTGACAGGATACAGAATTGTTCCGCACCAGAGCAAGTGGCCCCTATGGAGTACCAGTTGATCCAATAGGAGGGGAAAAGATGGGCAGGCGCCAATCCAGGAATTCCTCCAACAACCTGAAAAGCAACATAACAACACCAGAAACCAGCGATTATGCAACAAGAAGACCTGAGCTACCTAATCCAGAAGAAGTAGAAGAAATCGATTTTAAACATAACTTTATGAAAGTGATAGAGACCATTAAAGAAGAGGTGAAAAACTCCTTTAAAG
>JAQHUG010000310.1:291879-303275 GCA_028555095.1 Dicrostonyx torquatus
AAGATGAGCAAGGAAGTCAGGACCGTGAGGGACTGGCCCACCACTGAGACAGTGTGCCTGATCTATTGGGAGCTCATCAAATCCAGCTGGACCAGGACTGAAAGAGCATATGACCAAACTGGACTTTCTGAATGTGGCTGCCAATGGGGACTGACCGAGAAGCCAAAGATAATGGCACTGGGACCTGTCTCTTCTGCATGTATTGGCTTTTTCGGAACCTATTTTATATGGATGCACACCTTCTTAGACCGGGATGGAGGGGGGAGGGCCTTGGGCTTCCCACAGAGTAGGGTATCCTGCCCCATCTCAAGGAAGCAGAGGGAGGGAGGTGGGGTAGTGGGGGAGCGGGAGGGCCTGGGGCAAGGGGAGTAAATGTAAATTTTTCTTTTAACAATAAAAAAAAATCCAAGATAAAATAAATAAATAAAAATAAATATAACTCTACATTTTTATCATCATACAAAAATGCATACTAATCCAAACTATCTGACTGAGCCTTGTTGCTTCCTTTGTTAGTATTCAGGCATCTGTACAGGCCTGACTTTGTGGTATATGCATTAGCATTCAGGCACCTTGCGGGTCTGCCTGTCATCTGGCAGGATGTTGCCAGGCAGTACCTTGGCCAGTCCAGGGTCCCACTTTGTATGCAGATGCAAAGGTCCCTTTTTATCAGACAAGCTCCGCCCACTCCCAGTTTTTTTTTTTCCACTGTTCCTCTGAAGGGGCAGGCAGTACTTTTCTGCTTCGCTTTTTTCTCTTGCTGTCCCTTGCCATTCTCTCTGAGGAGGCAGCTTTCTGTCTCTCTAGGTCTGTCTCTCATTCGTTCTTTCCCTTCCGTTTCCTTTATCCCATAAACTCCACACTCAAACTCTGTCTGCATGGTGCATTTGTCGCCTGACACGGTCCTCGGCTGTAGTCACTAAGAGCTCCATCTGTGCGTATTCACTACTTTTAAAAGAGCCCTGCTCACCTCTCGTCTCTCCTTTCTGTCTGTCTCCCTCCTCTCTTCTCTTTTGCTACTCCTGTGCCCAAAGGCTGCTCTCCCCTCTCCCTTCCCCCCGCATTTCCCATTCACTTTCCCCTAAGGACCTGAGCTGGGTCGCATGGCATCTTTCTCTCACAAGCACCTTTTTCAACTTACAACATTCTTAATCTAAAAAGAATTACAATAATAAACAGCTCATCAGGACTAGGAAATTTTACAGTTCTTGCTCTATGCCATGTCATCTTAATGGTGAAGCCACACGTCATGTAATCTTTAATCTTAGTTAATATGGTTGCCAGCCCTGCGGTTGCTTAAACCTTGAAGGTCATCAGCCAAGATGGAGGAGAGCCATGGTTGCTGCTTAAAACATGTTTCTCTAAACAAAAGTTGAATCACATATATAGTATGTGGTAGCAAAATTAAAATTCCAATATGTAGGTTTTAATTATAACACTTTGCTGTAAGTTTTAAACCAAATTTTGTGTTACAGATTTTTTTAACCACATCCAATGAGTTTACAAATCTACCCTGAAAGACTGTTTATCTTGAGATAGACTGTTTACACAATAGTTTTAAAGAATTTCTTGTGCGAAATCCGAGATAAAAGATTTAAGAAAAGGAGGTTGTAAAACTTTAGAGATAAGAGAATTTGGGGTCATTTATTCAGAAGTCATTAGAATTTCAAGAATTCAGAGCTAGACTGTGCTGTCTTTGACCACCGAGCTAGCTATAATGAGACCAAGCCATCTTCAGTAAGACAGCAGGCTTTAAGAAAATCTGAGTCTAAGGGAATTGAGTCCAAGGAGAAAAGGAAAAAGGGCCATACCATGTGGAAGAAACTCCACCATAGGGAAGGTTGCGCAGCTAAGAGACAGAGCGGTGTAGCCACAGGGAAAACGGAGAAACCAGCAGAAACTCTACCCAAGAAGGGGAGGGGAAAGGAAAGGTAGCAGAACCTGGAGGCCATAGGCTGCTACTAGGGGTAGGTCAGGAAGTTCCTGGAAAGCCCCAGAGGAGCCAAGATGGAGCAGAGCGGGTAAGTAGTATGTTAACAGAATTTCACTGTGGGGCAAATCCAAGTTGACTAAGAGAGTCATCAGAGAGAAATGTCCCTTCCCTGTGATGGGGGAGTGGTAGAGTGACAGAATGAATGCCTTCTGGCTCGTCAATGTGGCTTTCTAATAAAAGTGGACAAAGAGGGAGCTCCACAGTGACACCAGTAGTGGGGGAGAAGCCAGTGGTTGGTGCAGCTAGAAGAGAAAACAGTTGGAAAGATGCAATATCTCAGTGAGTAGAGCTGCCCACATTGGGGGGGTATTAGGTTTTCTGTACCCTGATAATGGGGTTCTTTGCTAGTGTAAGAAGCCAGATCAAGCAAAGTTGAAAATATAGAAGAATGGGTTTATTTGAGCAAAGCAACTCCTGGGTGGGTTCTCCAGTGCCATAGATCAAGGTTGGAGAAGCCACATGCCCAAACTAAAGCAGGGAGATTATAAGCTTGTAGTTGAGGGATGCTGGCATATCCACCACAAGCTGGGTTTATGCCCAAGTATGATCAAAAGCTGAACGCTTGAGGCAGGGACTTGGGCTGCTGGCAACTTCAAGGGAGGAGCTGCTATAGCCTCCAATAATGTAGAACTGGACTTTTTGGTGCCTTCCCTTTGTTCAAGCAATTCTGAGTGGGCAGGGTTTAGAGAGACAGGACTGTGCAGGACAAGCTGGAGATTCCAACCATATAGTGGGACCCTGAAGGACATTGCAGGGCATATAGTATGCCCATGAGGTGGGTAGTACAAAGGGCCATGTGGGAGAGAGGGCATTTACTGAGCAGGTAGGAGGGATCAAAGGTTAGATAAGGTGGAGGGAGGAAGCAGCTGAAGAGGTGGACTCTATAATCATTTTGGGTGGGTGGCAAAAGCCAGCAGAATCAAATGATCCACACATACCTTAGAGTCAGATGGGCAGCTTGGTTCAGAGTGTCAGAGCTTTGGCGGGGGCGGGGGTGTCATTTAAGCCACTTCTAAGGTTTTGGCACCAGATGAACGGAAAAAGAATTATAAAGGAAAGGAAAGGACATGACCGCTCTTAGGGGTGGTGGAGGAAACAGTTTATTGCGGACATGTGGGAGAGCACAGCCAGAAGCAGAGACATCTGGGAGTGTCCAGAGTGGATATGACCGCCTGAGCTGTCATGTGGGAGAGACGAGGGGCAGAGAATGGGGAGAGGAGGGCCAGGTGCAGCAGCTACGAGGTCAAAGTTCCAAACAAGATTTTAATAAAACATTTTGGTATTGTTAGAAGACTAAAGACATAAGGATAATTTACATGCATTAATTAGAATCAGTCCTACTGACATTACATTCAGGGGCCATTTCAGAGACAGAAGAGGGTATCACAATAACTGGCAGGAAGAGGCTTCTGTGGCCTTCTGGTCACCCCTTGAGTCTCAGAGGTGGATGGGTTCAGGTATGCATACTCAGTTTTCAGACAGGTGTTCCTTGCTTGATTAGCCTGCCCGTGTATAGGCTGATGGGGTCTGACTCAAAGTTAAGGAAGTGGGCATGAAATGGCAGCAGGTTTGCCAGGCCTTTCTCCTCCTTATAGGTCCTGTGAGGACGTCCAGAGTCAGCTTTTTAGCAAACATAGTTTCTACCTATTTGTGATGTCAGCATGTGTTTAGCAGAATAGAAAAGAAACGTCATACAGAGCAGCACAAATCAAACATTCAAGGAGGTCAAGATACACTAAAAATCACCAGGCGGTCTTAGGGGAAATTGTGCATCTTAATTAAGGTTTTTAAAACTGTGGAAAAACACTATGACCACGGCAAGTCTTATAAAGAAAACACTTAATTGGAGTGGCTCATTTACAGTTCAGAGATTCACTCCATTATCATAGTGGGACAAGGTGGTAGGCAGGCAGACATGGTGCTGGAGAAATAGTTGACAGTCCTACATTTTGCAAGCAACAGGAAGTGATCTGAGGCACCGGGTGTGACCTCAAAGCCCACCTCCACAGTGACACACTTCCTTCAACAAAGCCACACCTCCTAATAGTGTGGCTCCCGAGGAGCTCAGGGGAGGTCAATTACATTCAAACCAGCACACTGTGGTTAGTTTAGCTATCTGTTTGGGAGTCTTGACAGGCGCTTAGGATTTTATAGAGGAAGTGACTTGGAGGGAGCAGATAGCATAAAAAGGGAAGAAATAAACAGTAAGGGCGGCAGGGGCTGGCTCATCATCATCAGAGCCAACAGAGGCGCGGGAGTGGCACACTGTTGCGGGAAGGAACAAGGGCAGAAAATCTGTGTTCAGCATCAAGAACCAGAACGTTTCAAAGAAGAGAGAGCTCTGTATAGGTTCTTCATACAAGGACTCCAGGGCCTGCTCTTGTCTCAGGGCGGTGGTGGCTCCCACCTTTAATCCCAGCACTCGGGAGACAGAGGCAGGTGGATCTCTGTGAGTTCAAGGCCAGTCTGGTCTACATGAGCTAGTCCCAAGACAGACTCCAAAACTACAGAGAAACCCTGTCTCGAAAAGCAAAAAAAAAAATAAAAATTAAAAAAAAAGTTTTGAACATAGCTTGTTTGCCTTTCTGACTTCTCCCCCAATTGGCTTCATCCAGTTTTCTTATTACAGTTTATTCTCTTCAACTCATGCCAAACTCCTAAAACTCATGTCTCAGATAAGGCCTTTAAGCAGGTATAAAGTCGTGAGTGCTGATGGGGAGAAAATGAGCTCAGAAACAAAAATTATTAGTTACACTTACGTTTTCTTTTTCTTTGGGGCTTAGGATTGTTTAGAATGCAAGGTTGCAGCTATGGCTCCAGATATGAATGCAGATATTTATGAGATATCTAAGTGTTCCATAAGTGGTTTGATATGTTGGGCCTCTTATGATCTGACCTTTGACTTTTCTCAATGGTCCCCTTGACTGTTTCATCTCACCAAATTTCTGTCAGAATCTTCTAGGTAATTCTCAAATCCATTCTGTGAAGATCTGTCTATATTTCTCACTATGGTCCTGTCTCTCGCCATCATTATCTGTCCTGAAAACTATTGCTATAGACCTTTGGTTTCTGTGTCTCCACCCTTGGCATATAACCCATTGTTTAGACTTCAATTGTAATGTCTTTATAATGCCAATTTATAGTAACACCCCCCCACACACACAACATCTGTGAAAGTCCCTGCTGTTCTTAATACAAACCCTAGCATTTTTGGCAGTACTTTGTGGCTTCCAAGATTTCCCTGACATTTGCCCATCCTTTCTAGGTGTGGAATCCAGCTTACAACCACAGACCATTCACTCTGTGTCCACTAACCCTTCTCTCCAGGTAGAAACCTCTGCCACCTAAAGACAAATCCACAGCATTTCCAGACTCTTGCTGTAATAATTTCCTAACTCTACAGAAGGTTACTCAGCCCTGGCTTAGCTTGGACCACTTCTTATACTCCATTCAAGCATCAACTGAGCTGCCCCCAGACTGAATACTAAGTCCTATTTAGTCTTTGGTGTGAACTTTGTAAAAGGGAGGAATGGCATTCTTGACTCTTGAAGGTCCCTCTAAGGTAATGAGCAGGAATAGAAGCTGGAGAAGGAAACACTAAGGGATGGTTTATTTACTCTTTCTGACCTATGTATTTTGTAGTGTTAGAAGGCCAAGCCCTACTCACTGACCATCGTGGACATGCCATACTCTGTAAACAGAGACCAGAGACCACAAGAGCATTTCCCTTAAGTCCCGAGGTTGGAAAAGCTGGGAAAAGTCCTAATATGTTTACTTTCAGAAGCTTTCCTCGGCTTCCATTTTTGCTCGGTCAGGAGAAAGTTTGTTTTTCTAGTATCTGAATTCTGTCATTGCAGCATACACAAGAGCAGCTGGGTGCTCGTTCCTGTTTATGTTCTCCTCTCGGTGAACCGAGCCCAGCTCTCCAGCGAACTCAGAGCCTTCTGGCAGCATTAGGACATTCCTAAACTCTTATCCATTTCCTCTAAATTTCCACGTAAACTAGTTAACATTCTACGATCTCTCTTCTGGCTCTGTTGTTTTTTTTTTTAATTATTTGCCTGCGTATGGGTTTCTGTGCGTGTTATAGGAAAGCCCTGCAGGGCTCCAGAAGAAAGCGTCGGATCTCCTGGAGCTGGAGATGCAGGCCCTGGTGAGCTGCCTCATACCGGTTCTGGGAACTAAACTTCCATCTTTCCAGTCCCTCTATCTGCTAGCGTTTCCTCAAGAACATCTAAAGCGATCAGACAGCTCCAGTGCACACCTTTAATGCCAGAATTTGGGAGGCAGAGGCCACCCTGGTCTACAGAGTGAGTGAGTACTAGGGCAGCCATAGCTACATAGTGAAAACCTATCTTGGAAAAAAAAAAACAAAAGAAGAAAGAAGAAAAGAAAGAAAGAAGAACAAAATGTAAAGCAGTATCTGAAAACTCAAAAATAAATCTCCTTTCTTTTTACCTTTGGGATAACTTTCTGGGTGTCAGGAACTCAGTGGTTCACCTTCCAGTCCCTCAGAAGAGAAACTTCAAACTAAGAAAATCTGGCAAGTCAATAAGGTATATGTTTCAAGATTTCAAAAGTAATTCATGATGTTTCCATGAAATTATTCAGAGCATAAATATACTTTATATTTCTCTTCATCATATCAATGCATGTGTGTGTGTGTGTGTGTGCATGCGTGTGTGTGACTGAGTGTGTGTAGGTTGTGTGTGCATGCATGCATGTGTGTGTGAGAGTGAGTGTGTGTGTGTGAGTATGGGGGGGTGGTGTGGGAAGGTGCTGGAAAAACCCGTGCTCTACCACCGAGCCACAGCCCTAGTCCCCTCAGGCTATAATGAGAGTTAATCATCTGAGGTGAGTAGTTTTTCTCTTGACTAAGTCATTTCCTCCCCACAAATATGAACTGGGTTCAAGTGAACTGTTCATCAATTGCTTCATCTGTCTCTGAGACAGAAGATCAGGCCTTATGCCAGGTGCTCAGGATTTACTGGTCAGTCGAACTGGACATCTACTTGTGTGTCCAGTGTGACCCTGAGCTTTTGGAAGTTATTTTAAGTGTTCTCTGAGTTCAGATTCATCTCTCAAATAATATAATTGCAGGGAATCAGTACTTACAGGACATATGAAGTACAGAACTGCAAAGCCAAGGGGCACTATGTACCACATGGTCAACGCTATGTGACAGGATTTGTCGGACACAGTGGGCTTCACACACATACACACAGTTACCTAGAAACCACATGGGTAGGGAGTGTGACGCTCCTACCCTGGAACATACAGAAGTCACCCCAAAATGTGGCTCCCGATAGGGGTGCAGGCAAACACACACAGCACAGTCTGGGTTTGGAGGTCAGAGGGCATCCTTCAGGTGTAAGTCCTTGCCTTCCCACCTTGCTTGAAGCAGGATCTCCTTGGCCTTACACAGGCCTGGTTGGCTGACCTGTAGACTTTGTGAGAGTCTCCCTGGCCATCTTCCTTAAGGGGAGCACTGGGAATACAGTTATAGCTCCAACCAGCGTCAGCATGAGTTCTGAGGATCCACACCCAGCTTGCCAGTTTTGAAAAGTGACAAGAGGGTTGGAAAGACGACTCCGCCTGCAAAAGCACCTGCCGTCTAAGCCTGATGACCTACCTGAGTTTGGATCCCAGAGCCATGGTGGAAGGAGAGGACCAACTATTGACCTCTGACCTCGACGTATGCCACAGACACAAGAATAATAAATAAAAATGTAGTGACACTAATTTCAACAACATTTTATTTAAACCAACATATCCAAGTATACCTTCCATATGATGAATATAAATTGCTGTTTTATATATCTTTTTGTACTTTCTTCAAAACCTGCCATGTATTTTTATACCTACAGCACATCATTTCAGACTAAGTATATTTCAAGAATTTAAGGGTAACTCATGGATGCCATATTGCTTGGCACAGGTTTAAGGTCTAGTTCGAGCATTCCAGACATGGATTCAAAGAGGTGAAGGGATCATCAGCTGGATGATAGTTGAAGAGAAGCACAGACTGTTTCCAAAAGGTCAAAAGCTATACCAAAATGAGAATGTGGTGAGGGGGTTGATGCATTTACCTCACTTGGTATATATTAACAAAAACTTGGATGTCAGAAATTAAGATAAAAACCTGATAAATCCAAGAACAGTGGAGGAATGATCAGCCGGCCCTACTCTCTATGTTTCCCAGATCAAAGAGCCCAGGAAACCTCTGGAAACCCCTTCTTATGTCTTCCTGTCCCTCTCTATCTGAGTTCCTCCATCCTCCAACATGTCTATGGCTAATTCCGGTCAACCAATCACTGACTCTGTCCTCTGATTCCAGGTTTTAACTTTATCAGAAGTCCTGGAGTGTCAGTGCAAATAAATATTCCACACTAGTCAGCCATTGCAACATAGAGTTTGTGAAGGCACTTGTCCCAGAAAGAAGGCTGGACCCTATGCCGGGGTACAGATCATGTCAAGTGGAATGAAAGAATCCAGCATAGATGATGGTATAAGCAAAGAAATCCCAGACCCTGAAACCAGAATAAAGTAGAGATGGCACTGTGAACCAGAGAAGCAAATGCTGGTCCCCATGACAGTGTCTTCTGTGGATCCATTGCCAAGATGAGCTGCCAGCACACAGCTATTGAGGTGACTTAGAAGCTCCCTGGAGAGTGTGAGCCCAAAGAATCATCAAATCTCAAGGCAAGTTTTCGGAGACTGTAGGGAAGCCAAGGAGCAAGGATTTATCAGTATTCTAGGCATTTCTCCACCAGCAATACTTTGATATGTAGCCTACCCCCTGAGCAGAAAGGTACAGCAAATACAATTCTCCTCAGACATAAAACACAGTCAGGGCCCTAGCCACCTTTTCATAAGCTTTAGTTTTTATATTTTATTATACCTTTTTTTTTATTTATTGTAAGTACGCTGCAGAACTTGTGCGGAGGTCAGAGACAGCTTGCAGGAGTTGGTTCTCTTCCATCACTTGGGTTTGGTCTCCAGGCTCGGCGGCAAGTTCCTTTACCATCTGAACCATCTCACCAGCCCTATGGGGTTCTCTAAATGCATTGTGTAAAGCAGTTCAAAGGTGCTGTGCTTTTTAAAATGAGCCTAGAACCAATAATTAAGCAAAGGGTCTACTGTGGAAAAATAGGGACTACAACTTAAAAAAAAAAACTATTGAAGAAGCAAAGAGTATAGAGAAAAACTTTTAAGATAATGAAAACATTAAAGGTCTCAGAAATGTGGTAGCATTGCAAGAAACAAAGTTTAAAAGTTCAGGAGTTTGGAGAGATGGCTCAGTGGTTAAGAGCAAGCCAGTTTTGAGTCACTCCTGTAACTGGCCACAGTAAATTTGCTGGCTCACCAAGTTAGAGTTGGCTTGGATAGTTTCTTTAGTAATTCCTTTGGAAATTATTGTCTTGAAATAATTCTTTTTGGTTACCATTTCTCAGCAACAGTTTCACATCCTTGGCTGTGAAACACAAAGGCTATAAGCCAGGGCCTGGGAGAATGTTATTGCCATAAGCTGTTTAATGGAAACTGAGGTGCTGTGGGGTTAATGACGATCTATGGTCTTTTCCAATATCTATAAAGAGTTTGAAAATTTGAAAGAAAAGTATGGTCTGTACAGTTAAAATCCTCCCATTAAACATTTAAGTCATCCTTGAAAGATTTTGTAACATTCTAAATCTTAGTTTTCTTACCATTTGTATAAAAGTAACATTATCACAGCCTAGTTCACAGCTCACAAGAAAATTAAACGATTCCTTCTGTGAATGGCTGTGCAAACTCTCAAGTGAGCCACAGAGTTAAGTCCTGAAATTCGTAATTGGTCTTATAACGTCTTCTCTTGGCAGGGGCTCATTTACATTTGCTTAAAAACACAGACAACCCATCTGCATGAGAACCTGAGGAGAAGGCGTAGCAAGCTCCCTAGCCCTGAGTTTTCATTCTGATTAAAACCTGACTATAGGTCAGCGGAGACTGTTACACAGAAAAACCCTTATCCAAAAGAAGAGAAAAAGACATAATCATAAGCAAAACCTATTGTCCTGAGTAACAAAATTAAGCTTACAGTTTGAAAAGAAATACAACCATTACAAAAGAATGAAAAAGAATAAAACATGCTCCTGGGCAGGAAGTCAAGCCAGCAGCAACTGCCCATACAGTGTAGAAACCTATATGCCTTGCCTCCCTGCCCTTCCACCATCTTCACGATCCGTGGCTCTCTTATGCCCCAATCCGAGTCTCATATGTAAAAAGCAAAGAGCCTTTATCTTATTCAAATTTGCAAACTCCATCTCTCCACATGTCCAATGTATTGGAATAACCGGAGAGTCCCGAGCTCAATTAGAATAGGGTTTTTATAGTAGTAAAGGTGGGGGTAAGGGGCCTCTGAGGTTCAGGACCCCGGATGGCTGACATTTGTCTAGTGGTGTCCTGGTGAGGTGCTCTGGCAGGTGATCCTATCTACAGCGGTTGGAATGTCAGGTGTTTCCTTTGAATGGTCTGCTATTGGGTGGGGGTCAAGTAATCTCAGCTTGTGGTGTTTTCCTGCTACCAGGTATTGCTTCAGGGTAAACTACTGAGACTCGGGCCTCTTACTAACACTGAGTCCTACTCTGGCAGGTGATAATGGTCGGAAGTAAAGAACTTCCTTTGAGTGACCTGCCCAGACTTAGACTATCACGGCTGGACCCTACAGCTCCAATTTTACATTGGCTTGGGTGAGCTCCTTGCTCTCTTCAGTTTCGCAGTCTGTGATCTCAAGTGATCATGGAGTCCTGCTGGTGTTACCTAAATGTTTCTGGGAACTAGCAGAGCCTGAAGTGCTTTCATGCTCAGTTGATAAACACACAAAAAGTCTGTCCACTGTGGTCAGAAAATCATCATTTCTGACACAGAGAACACAGAGGGGGTGAGGAATAAAGGTAGATTCTTGTCAGAATCACAAAACCAAGATAGTTTGTCCATGAAGGTGAGCACCGAGCAGTTTCAGGAAGATCTGACAGCTTCCCTCGGTCACCTGGAAGACGAGCCTGAACAATCCTTCGGGTTTTTCCGGGATGCGCACATAGCCCTAGGGGAGTCTCAGAACCCGCAAGGGCCTCATTTTTTTTTTTTCAATTGTACAACAAATGAGGTAAGCAGTGGATGAATCTGTTTATAAATCAGATGGAAAACAGGGGACAGAAATGCTTATTAAAAGAATATTATAGAGGGCCAGAGAGATGGCTCAGCAGGTAAAATTACTTGCTGCCAATCCTTATGACTTGAGTTCAATCCCCAGGAAATGATGGCAGGAAAGAACTGACTCCTGTAAGCTGTCCTCTGGCTTCCACAGCCACACTATAGCACATGCCCCAATGAACATGCATACACACACACACACACACACACA
>JAQHUG010000310.1:317525-341840 GCA_028555095.1 Dicrostonyx torquatus
TCTGATAACCTTCAGTCCTCCTGCCCAGCGGGGGAGGAAGAACTCGCTGAAAATCGGTCAAACTTGTTTGTCACATTTTGTAATTTTCCATTATCAAATTCATTTAGTTCGTTATGAAAAATCGGTTGGGGTCTTTCACAAACAAAATATAAACTCCTACTGAATATGGAATTATTTTATTCAATCACCTATGAATAGCTTCATTCATTCATCTATGTGCCTAGAAGAGTAAAGATGGCAAAGAAACAAAAGATCAATTTGTGCTTATTTTTCTACATTGCTGAGGACACACAGTGCACACCTTAGTCCAACAATTCAGTGTTGTGTACCTAACCACTATTTGCCATGTACACACATCCCAAGAAGCAGGTTTGTAGTGCTAACGTGTGTTAAACAGAGGAGACCATGTCACAACAGTACAATCAAAGATGGACTCTCAGAGCTCCAAACACACACTTCTACAAGACTGTGTACCTTTGTACATAGAAGGCAGGAGGAAGTTCCAGTTCTAAAAGGAAAATTGTCTTATTGATCCAAGCAAGCCACACTGTATTCATGAATTGAATTACAAGACTGTATCCCACAAACAATTACAAATGTATTATATATGCGTTGACTTTATGTTTCTATCACAAAACATAAAATCAACCTAAAAGGAGGGTTTATTTTGGTTCCTGGTTTTAGGAGCTGTTAGTCCATGTGGCTTGGTCTAATTTCTTTAAAACCATCACTGAGCCTTATGGAAGAGGAAAGCAATTCATGGTGATCAGGAAGGAGAGAGAGAGAGAGAGAGAGAGAGAGAGAGAGAGAGAGAGAATGGGCAAGAGAGGAAGAGGCTAGGGACAAGAGATAGAGCCCCAGTGGTTCCACCTCTTGCCACCAAGCTCTAGTTTCTAAGTTGCCACCACCTCATAAACGTCCACCACATTGTGGACCCATCTGGAGGTTAACCAGAACTCTCTGGATCCAGCCACTTTCCACTGCCCCTCTGAACACTTCTACAGTGGGGCAAAGACTTCAACATGCTAGTTTTTGGAAACATTTCAGATCAAATTATAGCAATTTTTAAACTAAAAATAAAATTAAAACGTATAAAGAGCTTGAATTACAAAATTAAAATTTAACTAGAATGTGCAGGTACTCTCCTTCTAGCATACTAAAAGCCTAAACAAAAACCTCAACTCAGAAACAACCAAGAAAGAAATGCAAAAATACATAAATACAATCCGTTATACTTAGGAAGTAATAAGTGGACAATATGGGCAGAGAGCCTTGCGTGATCTGAGCCAACATCAGTGGGCTCCACAGTGATGCAGGAAGGGAGACTCCTGGGAAATCTGAAGGATCCAGATTTCAGATGAGAACAGACCCAACAAGATTGTGACACGCTGCTGAGCCTTGCAGCCTGTCAACTGCTTAGTAATTACCAGTTTTCCTCAGATCTATGCATGGGTGCATTGGGGGAAGTTGTTTTCCCATCTATACCAAGAACTTGTATCTTCATTTATCATATGTGTCAATTTGTGTGGCTTTAAATATTATATGTCCACCAATAATGTGTTAATCATAGCTGTAGAAGACTTTAAAGTAACATATTCATTGAACCTCTATGTACTGAATCCCTATGTCACCTGTAGTTCACACATCATTTTAGTGTTGATGCTGCCAACACCATTGGATTCCAGAGCTCTCCTGTGCCTGCCTCACCTACGAATCATGGAGTCAGACTTGTGTTCCTACCCCAGCTGTCTACTGCTGCTGAGGAACACGAGATGACAAACAGCACAAGGAGCCTTGTTGTGAGCCAGCTTGAGTTCAGAAGAGCCATGCCGATCCTCAATAGATACCCAAGGTCCCCTCCTTAGGTTACTATGATCAGAAAGACCTGAGGTATAACATTCTCTTGGGAGTGTGTGCTGATGTATAGGCAGAGTAGTGACCGATTAAAATATCGCTTCTACTAAGTTTCACTTACTATATGGTATTACTGGGATTTATCTTGAGCATTTTTATGTTCTTATATTGAACTTTCTAAGTAAGTGGATAATTCTTTAAATTCACACATTAAGCAGAGGAAGGCTGTGTCATGGCCACAATGCAGCCCATGCTAGCTTCCTGTTTCTAGCTGTCATTCTTTCTCTTTAATGACTCCCCTTTGGCCTGTGGAGGATGCAGTCTCCCAGCAGGCTAACACAATCAACATTCGCTTACACTTGGAAGCACTTCCTGTTTTGCTGTTTTCCGCTCCATACAGACATGAGGAGTCACTCACCCTCCCTAGCGTACTGACTTTTCCCAAAAACACAGGCCACATAACTGCTAGCACTCACAGCAACATTTGGTGTCACTTCCCTTTGTTTGTCTGTGCTTCTGCCCATCAGGAGATCTAAGAGGATCAGAAAGGTATTGGAATAGCTTGAAGGAAACAACATTCCAAGTGGTACTGGGCGAAGTCTACAGGATTTATAAATTCCACTTAATCTACACAGGAAACTGCATTAAACCATAGTTTTAAGGAAACATATTTCTTTTATTTATTTATTATGTATACAATATTCCATCTGTGTGTATGCCTGCAGGCCAGAAGAGGGCACCAGACCCCATTACAGATGGTTGTGAGCCACCATGTGGTTCCTGGGAACTGAACTCAGGACCTTTGGAAGAGCAAGCAATGCTTTTAACCTCTGAGCCATCTCTCCAGCCCCGGAAACATATTTCTTTAAACCACCACAGCAGGGCTTTTATGTGATTACTTTTCCTCCAGTCTTACTGAAAGTTAAACTGTTATTAAAAGAACAGTTTCAGCTAGACCCTGAAAGGAAAAAGAAGGAAGTGGATTTTAGTGCAGACACACAGAGAAGATAGGAGGGAGAACCTCTAAGAGCGAGTAGCACGGGGGGGGGGGGGAGCTCTGACCCCCCACAGGCAGTGTGACGCAGATTCTCTGACACACACACTAAATAAACCATTTTTTAAAATCTTCAAAATATAATTAACCCAAAGAATTTGATTATTACTGTATCCTACACCCCCATGTCCTTGGACCACAGCAGGCTCTGAGTCAAATCAATGCAAGGGCGGCAGCAGCACCTACTGTCTCCTGAGGCTACTAAGGACAGTGGTGTCAGAACAGAGCAAGGAAGGCTCCCTACACAGGGTCCGGATAACAATTACCATTTCACAGTTGGGGTTACTTCTTTAAAGGATTGATAGATAAAATCAAGCAGAGAAAAGTGCATATTTCTTTTAAGACCTTTATTGATTTTTATATTACAAAAGTATTACAGACTGATTGTATTACAGAAAAAACAGAATGGGGAAAACTTCTGGTAATTCTGTTATCTAGAAGTTATCATTTCTTACACTTGGTGCACAACCCTTCCAGTCTTTTCTTTGTAATACAGAGTTTTAAAATACATTATCACACTGTCTATGTTGATTTAAAATGTTATTTTCACTCAATAATACAACACGGATTTTTAGAAGATGATACAGTAGCACTTCATGGAATATGTTAGAAATCACATTTCAACATTTAGATAACTGCCCCTTTTTTCTATCCATAAACTATGTGGGTGATAAAAATGTCACAAATCAAAATATTTTTCTTCAGCATACATTTGTCAACAGAGAATGGTTAGGTGTGAAGGCTGCTAAGACTTTTGACTAAACTTCTTACATGCCTTATAGAAAATGCTGTGCTAACTCAAAGTTCCTTCAGCAAAGCATAAAAACCACCCCTGCATCACTGGCAAAGGACACAGTCAATAGGGATAGAAATTTAACTGTTAATAAGCATTTCTTGTATTGATTTGTATTTACCAGCAGTTCAACATGAAAATGGGACTACAATGTCTAGCAGTGGATGAAGCCACACACCAGCTGACAGCTGACACGAACAGTTATTACCTCTTCATGCTCACCCATTGATCGGTACTTTCCACACTGAATATAGCCCTGAGCACAGGGAGCAAGTGAAGAGAAGACACACAGCCCTGCTCCTGAGCTCACACTACAGTAAGGTAGGCAGGTGTGTGATGGGCTACTCCAGCCCAGCATTGCCAGCATTTCACAAAGGACTCATGGTGCTCTAGGTGGGCAAAAGAAAAGGATGCTTTGTTTTTAAAAACAAATGGACTGCAAAATAGGGATGGAGACCCCAGTGGTTATGAGAGGCATTAGACACAGCAAGGATACCAGAGACGCAGAATGGTGTTGTGACTTCTGGAACAATGCCAACAAATCCACTCTTCATAAAGTTAGAGCCCGAGTTTCGCATTCTAGAATAATCGGATTTCCCTTCATTCAACTGGTAGCAATTAGCTTTTCCCAATTATTTCCTAACATAGACAAGTCAATGTAACTATCTTATGACCAAATTTCTTACGACAAATGATCAGTAAACAGGGAAAATGACTCATTAGTAGTCAAGTGGTCTACCATTAAGGATGAAGCACTCACCCCAAGGAAGAGTTCCTCTGCAGATTTTCCGCCTGGGTTATTTTGTGGTTAGTCTTTTTCAACAAAGTAGCATTATTAGAAAAATGTCTGCATGAAAAACTATGACTTATCAGCTCTGACATAACTTTAGAGTTCCGGGAGTTACCAAGTGGCCTAGCTTTCCTTCTAGTCATGAGACTCGATGGCTCCGGAGTCATGATTCCCATTTACTGGAAGAGGTAGGGGCTGGCAGTACAGTGGCTCTATCTTTTCATCAGTCAGCATCATTCATCTTATTTAACAAATCTTCAGAACCTATTGCCCTTAAAAGACAACATTATAGACATCATGAGGGGCTTTAACAAATAAGATACGTTACCAGTGTGTACAACAGTGTTACCCTCCTCCCCGCCATGGGAGAACCCAATAACCTCAGTTACGACCGTGAACAGGCAAAACAGGAACTCCTGTGAAGTTCAAGCCCAAGGTTCTCACCATGTTATACTTTCCTTTCAGGCCTTCCCAGACTATTCTCTCTCCTGTTGTCTAAAATATATTCTTAGGACTCCAAACTTCCCCTCCCTAAGTCTCTCAGAAGTCACAACCCCTGAACTGGCAAGATCTCAGAACATACTTAGTGGGCTACCTTCAATCATGGAATAATTTATTTTCCTATTAAGGCCCTGTGCTCTGCTTACAAGCATACTTAGTATCTGTTTGGTTCTGCCAACATTTCTGGCAAACTCCTGACACGACATTATGTTAGGAACTGAAGGCATGCGTTTCATTCTTAAGAATGTGCAGGAAACATGTAAACATTTGAGTGTTTGTTCACTCATGTCACTAAGCAAACTTCTAAGTTACTAGCCATGAACATAAGCAGATCTTTCAAGTAATTTGCAGCACTGGAGGGAAGACAGTCACGTACATTCTCATTCACTCCATGACTACATGATGAGGTGAGTAACACAGTTCCTGCTTTCTGAGCTTTATCCTCTTGAGGATCATAAGCTATACAAGAGTTCAGAAAAGGCATGGTGGCTCACATCTTAATTCCAGCCCCACAGAGGCAGAGACAGAAGCATGACTGTTTTCAGTTTGAAGCCAGTGTGAACTACACAGTGAGCGTCAGGTATCTTGGTTTAAGGAGGAGACTCTGTCTAAAACAAATACAAAAACAGAGCTTAGGAGCTGTTCACTTTTGTCCTTGATAGTAGAGAATGCAGCAAAGTCTTAGCTCTGAACTGCTGACATTCAGTCATTGTTCCGTCTGTCCCACACTTGCTGGGTGGTTCTTCTATCACCTTTAGAACAACTCTAGATAATGAATCTAAAACAGGGGTAACATACTCTATCAATTCTGCAATATCCCCAGTGGGATTTGAAGCATTTCTCATCATAGTCAGACCAAAGCAATGCCAGGTACTTGCTGGCTTTATATAAAAAGAATGGAATAGAAATCTCTAGTAGAATCTAAATTTCCTTACTCTTATTACTCTGTTCACAGTGTCACTGAGGTACAAACGGGCACACAGTGGTGTTCAAGGCACACCAGTTAGAAAGAAAGCAGTCCTTTGAAAGTTCAGAACTGGTGCAGGTGGAAGGAGAGGGAGGACACAGAGCTTCCTGCTCCAGTCAGAACACTTTTAACTATTTTAAAAACCTGTACCTAGGTAAAATTTCTCTTGAAAAAGTCTGGTGATTGAATTATTAAACACAATCTATTTAAAGAGAATCATTAAGACATTATAGTACTTTGTTCCATAAAACCCTTCCTATGCAGTGGAAATTGACCCATTTTTAATAACTACAGCAGTTAAAGCTTATACCCTTCATTCCAAGCTCACCCTAGACCAGTGCTTCTCAACCTTCCTAAAGATGTGTGCCTTTACTATAGTTCATGTTGTAGTGACCCCAACCATAAAGTTATTCTTGTTGCTATTTTATAACAGTGATTTTGCTACTATTCTCAACTGTAATGCAAATATCTGTTTTCTGATGGATTCAGGTGACCCCTGTGAAAGAGTCTCAATCCCCAGGTTGAGAGCCACTACTCTAGACCGAGAGTCCTATGTACTCACATTTAACCACATCTTAAGAAACACTGAACTATTATTACCCGCACTAACATCAAATAATTGGCTCACATCTTTGGCGTTAGAGACTTCCTAGTATATCAACTTTTTCACATATGATTCTATGAAGCTGCTAGAATTCATTGAACACATGTCCAACAAGTATAACAGTTCAGATAGCAAAATAGCTAATCTGTATGCTATTTCCCCTCTCAATAGTCCTGATAAGATGTTACAGAAACACTAATGTTCAAAGTTGAGAACTAGCACATGGAAGGATCCCAGCTCACCTCTCCTGTCTGATATAAGTCAGACAGGAACCCTGGGGACTGTAAAAAGACCAGGTGTCCATTTCATGGCTGCCAGGGGGTTGGTTATTTCTACTAAACGTCATCATAGGTAGAACTTAGAAGAAATGGTAGGGAAACACAGGTATGGCTATCTCTATTTGCAGACATGCTGACAAGAGAGTGTCCCCAGATGCTTTGTATTTACCTACTCAAGCAGTACGGACTAACCTAAATCCCAGGCTCCATGGTGGGCACTTGCCAGCAGCAAAGACAAAGGTTAAGATGTCTACTGCTGAAGGGAAAACATGCAGTGCATTGGTGCAAACTTGAGAGGGCTGTGGACGCCAGCACAACTAATCCGCACAGGGGGTAAGTGAACGCCTTACTGCAGCTTCAGCTCCTATTACACGCTAAGCACAGTTATGAACTAGATGCTTTCTGAATAAATGTTTAATTAGCCCCTGATTCTGTTCCATTCATATATATCTATGGCCAATCTTTTATCAGATATGAATATAACTATAGTGAATGATACTTGTATTTCCTTGGACTTTATACAAAATCAGTCTTATTCTGTGCTTTCAGAAGAACAGGAAAAACAGGATGGAAAACTTGACACTAAAGAAACAAACACATTCATTCATTGAGGTTGAATGTTTACAAAATGATTAATTCGATTCACATCCAGAAGCGGGCAAGCCTGCCCTCTAGTGCTAAAACAACCAAACTGAATCAGAAGGCAATTTCCAACTACCAGAAGAAAATTAGCAGAATATTCTTAAAATATAAAACTGTATTATTCAAAACAAAAAGCTTCATTCAAAGAAAAAAATGACACATCTTTTTAGTTCACTATTTGACTATATATTTGGTAATTATTACCAATCTTTTTGTTTTTTTCCAGAAAGGGTTTGTGTATCCCTGACTGTCCTGGAACTCACTCTGTAGACCAGGCTGGCCTTGAACTCACAGAGATCCACCGGCCTCTGTCTCCCAAGTGCTGGGATTAAGGTGTGTGCCATCACAGCCCCGCCTATCTTGCTTTAGAAACCCCAGGGCTTCATAACACTAGAGAAAGTCTATGCTGTGGCAGAAACTGTTTACATTACTTGAAAAAAAAAATCCCACAAAACTGCTCTAAAATTCCACAGATCTTATTTCAGCTCTACTACCAGGTTACACACAGCTTCTATGGGTATCCATCTGTGTCCTTGCTTAGAACAGGCACACACACTAGGACATTCAAATTTCGATGAACATTAGGATTCCACATTCAAATATCCAAGTGCTTACTCTCTCACGCACCTGGATAGCTAGCAGGCTTGTTTACACGTGCACGTCAAAAAGCTTTACCTCTCATGCATGCTTTTCTGAGTCTTTCCATCTTGGTAAATGGCTACTTTCCTTATGGGCTCCTAAAGTCTCAAGCCTTCAATAATTTTTCTTCACACTCCACAGTCTATCAACACATGCTACACATCAAAAGGTAGCTGGAATCCGATCACTTCCATCGACTTTGGCTTTCAAATACATTTTTTTAATTATACTTATATATTATTTTTGACGATAACCAATGAAAGTCATCTTTAGACAAGACTGTAATGATAAGCTACAACCAGGCACAACTGTTAACCCCAATCTCTCGCCTCACTTTTTTTGTTTGTGAATACCATCCTGATCAGTTGCATTCATCGCCATCTTGAAGACAAGTACACTACCAGCTCATGGCCTCAGTACACGATACTCCTTCTGCCTGGAATACTCTGCTCCCATACACTGTCCTCATTCACTCCCTCAGGTCTATTTAGTTTTAACACAAATATGGTCTACTTAAAATAGCAACCCTGGGCCAGAGGGATAGCTCAGCAAGCAGGTAAAGACACTTGCTGATAGTCTGAGGACTAGTTTGAGCCCTAAGGACCAGAGTGGAAGGAAAGAACCAACTCCCACAAGTTGTGCTCTTACTCATGTGTTTCACAGGTAAATGTGCACAAGCACAAGGATGCACACGAGCACGCGCACACACACACACAAATTAAAACAGCAACCCTACACTTACTCTCCAAACCCTTCCTCAGCTCATTTCCCAAAAGTCTTATTATTATACATATTCATGTATTTCATGTACCAATTAAAATGAAAAACACCATACAAATCAGACTATGCATTCTATGCTTTGCTGTATACTCAGGAGACTATTCTTGATATAAAGCAGAGAGCTGAGGTTATTGACTTAATGATCTAGGCTAAGAATATAAACATACACATGGTAGACTAAAGAGCAAATATGGCAAAATTTGCCAGAGAAAAATGACTTTTGATCTTTGCCACTACCAGGGACTGAATCTAGTACCTCACACTTGTTCAAGTACTTTACCACTGAGCTATGTCCTCCTTCAGTAAGAAAATGAACTATTGAATCATTTTGTTTATATACTAAGATATACTGACTTAATATCTATCATATGCTGTGAAGTCCTATCTATTGAACCTCTTTACAGTACTGATAAATACTACCAATAGTATTTTACAAAAGAAACTGAAGCTGAGAGTCAAGTAACTCGTCTAAAAGTTGCATGGTATTTCACAAAAGGAAAAACTCCAAGGTACTTAGCTGTTGCTTCCAGGAACTTACAAAAACAGTATAGGTACTCCACTTATAATACTCAAGAACTTCATTCCTAAGACTGCTGAATTAGTAATTCTAAGTTTTAAATGACAAGTTATCACAAGTATTATTCCTCCTCTTTGTATGATTCAAATGTGATTGGCAGCAGACATATAAAAGCTAATTTTCTTTTGACTAAAGGGCTTTTATCCAGATCTATAGCTAGAATCAATGGGGGAAGAGTTATGTACTAACAGACCAGGGACAACTGAAGGCAGATACAGCAAATGTGTGACTACTCATTAAGACAGGTGCCGGGAAAACTGTGTACAGCCTTACTAGGCAAAAGTGTCAACAATGTGCACCAAGTTTACGGCAGAAACTCATTTTCCTAGTTTATAAAAGCTAACCATAAAAATTACATTGCAGCCAGGCAGTGGTGATGCACACCTTTAATCCCAGAATTTGGGAGGCAGAGGCAGGATCTCTTGAGTTTGAGGCCAGCCTGGTCTACAGAGTAAGTTCCAGGACAGTGAGGACAACGCAGAGAAACCCTGTGTGTGGGGAGGAGTTACTTTGCTTTTGGCACTTCAAATCCATGAACAGAAAATGAACCTTACATAATCTGTCCGGTTGTTACTAAGTACTAAAACTGTATTCATTGAGCTCTAAGATCCAGAGTATCTGAGAATTTGGACTAGCCTCTCCTCTGGGTTTACTGAAAAGGATATTGCCTCTGATGCTGCCTGTGGCGCTTTCCAGGTTGTGCAAGGAATGACACACCTTGAGAGAATTCCTCTCCGGTAGAAAACTTTTCTTCTGCAATGGGATTATTGCCTTTAAAGACAGAGCCTCCACTTCCTTAGATCTGGGAAGAATGTGGACGCTATACATCAAAACTTTATAGACCTTACAGGACAGAGCAAGATTTTACTTTTTTATACATTACTATCCTGATAGTATTGGCAGCAATCAGAAAATAAACACGGTACTCCTCAAGTCTCATTATCTGTTCACTTTCTAAATCATGAGAAAGATCATGTTCTGCTGAACAAACAGAAGGAAGTGGAATGACCACTAGCACGGTATTTTGTGTGTCCTGAAGCTGAACACTGTCAAATGCCTCAAATGCAGTTCTCTCAGAAGGGAGAGAGAACTCACCGCATCTCACACTGCTCACCCACAGTGAAGGTACTCGACTGTTTAACCGGTTTTGGTTTGCTAAGTGAGAAACATTTACACATAAGAGACTCCTAAGGGTCATCTAGCACTAACACCCTCACGGGACTTTTCCATTTCATTAAAAACTAATCTAGACTAGTTCTGAGTAAAAACACACTAATAAAACCTATGTTTGCTATAAATTAAAAAAAAAATGTCAAAAATGTACTAAGTCAGGTCAGGTGCTGTGTTTAATGCCTGCAATCAAGCCATTCCTCTGGTTGCGGCCAGAGGATTCTGAGTTAGGGCTGGCCTAAGCTACATACACAATGAGTTCAAAATCAGCCTCTGATACAGAATGAGATGCTGTGTCTTGAGAACCCATAAAAGCATAAAGAATTTCACCATCAACACTTAAACAAGCCATACCTAACCAGTAAGAGACAAATAAACACTGATTAGATAAGTATGTTACACACTGGACTTGAATCTCTGGCAATACTTTATTAAAAATGACTGGCCCCATAAGGCTATGGAGACTAACTCTAGCCATGCTGCTAAAATGCCACAGCCGGCTCTACTTCTATGTTTACATGTTATAAGAAAGCCAACCCCACATTATAAAGCACTGTAGGTTATTTCATTCTCCATAGCACAATAAATCTGAACACTTGAGACAGGACCCCGGGAAGGCACTTCAGGTTTAAAGGGGAGGCACATTTAACTGTAGGCTCCTTACTGCTGTCCCCACCACAATGAGACTCTTCACAAATACAGATTGGGAAGGGACATTGTCCCCGACAAATAAATCTGGGCAGAGTAAATTTGCCTTTCAAGTAGGTGAATGTTAAAAATTTGAGGGATGAGAAATACATGGAGCAACAATAAAAATGACATAACCAGTGTGATTGATTTTAAGAAAAAAAATCAGTGAATTTAAATTTAATTTCCAGATTTTTTTTATAACAAATCAAACACATATGCCCTCATATGCTTTGCTGCTTCCTAAGGTCACCAACAAGATTTTGAGTATTATTTCACTTAAACAATACAGATGATAGAGAGCATTCGTCCAGGTTATGTCCTGGAAACTTGTAAGATTTCATTTACATAGATTTGGAAGCTAAAAAAGAAAATAGGACAATATTCTCTAAGTTTAGAAGTTGTACCTTGGAGAAAAGACAATAACATTACAAATTCGGGGGCTGGAGAGATGGCCTAGCGTTAAGAGCATTGGCTGCTCTTGCCGAGGACACAGATTCTGTTCCTAGCACCTACATAGCTGATCCCAATCATTTTCAACTCTAATTCCATGAGCTTTGATGTCCTCTTCTGAACTCCATGGGCACCAGGAACATGTGGTGCAGACATACATGCAAGCAAAACACTCATGCACATAAAATAAAATAAATAAATCTAAATTATTTTAAATTATAAATCAAAAGGTCTAGACTGGGTAAGTATATAGTAGCTCAGTGGTAGAGCACTGGCCTAGTATATATGTCAGATGACCAGGTTCAATGCTAAGTAACCACGCCCCCACAAAAAGTACAAAACAGTGTTTCCTTATAATGAATTTTGTTTTAAAACATCATTTGTGATGTTAAATAAGACTGTTGGCATGCTAAGTTCTAACACCTCACCCAGTCTCAGATCTACAACAAATAATTCAGGAAAATGGACCCTTATGAAAGACTTTAGAACAAACCTGTTATTTCTCACTGCCCTGTCAATGTTCTATACAGCTAGGCAAATTAATCTTATTAAGAAGGCAAGTAGAGCATTAGCAATTGTGGTTTCCTTACTCGTCAACCAAAGGGCAAAGTTTCAGAATGATAGTCTCCCTTAAGAAATCAAATCAGTACTAAATATCATTCATTAAAAATAATCACCATAAAAAAATCAACTTTTACTGTAAATCCCAATTGAAATTGGTCTTATGGGGGTGTATCTACTTCTTCCCACGCATACAGGAACTAGAAATACTACTCAAGCTGGGGTGTGTGAACTTTTGAGGATCAACAGTTTCACATACCTAGAACACTGGTCAATCTTAAAGAGCAATGGACAGCTAGGCTTGGTGCTTTCCACATAAACTATACAAGGATGCCCCAACCTTTCTGCTAGTAGTCTGTGTCTGTAATTGTAAACTGCCTCACTGGGGATAGGGTGGAGCTCAGGGCAGAGACTCACATAAGCAAGGTCCTGTAGCCCTCACAGGGGAACAAAGTATATGGCCTCCTGAGTTGTACAGTTACACCAAATCTCTTGTATTTTCTTACTGTTCATCTTCCCTCCAGTGTGTATCATAGCCAAGCCTACAACATTGAAGCTCAAGTATTCTGTAGCCGACAAAGCACTCTCAGCAAAACCCCATATATCTTCATGGCTAAAAACATGCTTATTACTAAATAATCACGAGAAAGAACACTACTTCAACAATGGTTCTAAAACTTTTCTTAAGGATGTCTGATCTTGCCCTTGCAAATAAGAGCTTGGTAACTTAATAGAAATAGAGAAAACTTACAATTCACATGAAAAATGCTTACTGAAAACACTTAATGGTTAGAAAATAAGACAACTTGAACATAGTCTTTCCAACCCTACACTCTTTAGATAAGGGCTGTACATAAAACAGTTTTTATAGAAACCTAAAATTGGAGTCCTCTTCTCATACTTGTAGCTGCGATCAGAAAACAGTATCCCACAAGCTAAAGTTACCATGCTTTCTAATTATGCGAAGAGGAATGAGTAGCCGCACCATTGACAGGTACACTTCCAAATATTTAAACTGCTTAAAATCTTTAAAGTTCTACAAACTCATGATGATTTAGAACTTCAAAAGTTAAAGAAATAAAAATTTACCAAAATAAATACCACTGATACTCAATGGACATCTTCACTTTAAGGCCTTTGTCACAAATCTGAATCTTTATTGTTCTGAAATAAATGTTAAAAACATAACTTGAAACAAAAACATCAATATTCAGTCTCAGAAGACATGTGGCTCAATGCCCATAACATGTAACAAGAAAACTTCCTTTAAAAAAAAGGAAAAAGTACTATGAGGAGTTTTTCGTGAGTGAAAACGTCCCTTGTATAGCCTCCCTCTTCCTGCACTTTCTTCACGAGATCTGTATGTTCTTCACAACAGTTCTTGCTATGATGTTTGACGGATTTTTTGCCACTCAACAAATTCATCAAGAAGAACAGGCCCTAGACAAAAGAAATAAGCTTTGTTATAATTCAGTAAACTTATCCTTGTAACAAGCTGTGAGGTGGCAAGGGCCCCCTACTCTACCCTGTCCTTCCTTTACTGCTTTCAGTGTCCTTTATCCCCCAGGGTTATTTCCTGCTCAACGAGTTTTTCATGAACACCATTTGATTGACACAAAACTAACCTTTTCCCCACAGCACTAGCATTTAAAACTCAGAAAACATATTTCTGCTATATCAAGAAGCAAGAGCACCTGTTAAGGGGGCATGGCCACTTAAGACTTATTTTATTCTGAAGATAAGACACAATAAAAAGAACAGCATAAAGCAAATGCCAAGTACCTGACTGACTACTATTCTAAAAAATGGGTTTTATAATGTAGAGGTTTCAAATGTTTACCAACAAAGGCCAAGAGGGCAATTTCAACGAGTTTCAGTAATTGTGATGTATGGAATTCAGTATGTCTGAAAAATATGACCATGAAGAGATATGCTTGTCTTGTTTATCTCAAAACATAAAACCTCTGAGTGTTCTTTTCTCTCTTGCTTTTAGCAGACCATACAAAAACAGCCGGGCAGGACAAGCAGTAAATGGCAATGTTGGAATACTGCGTGGACTGCCAAACTGGAGAGCAAGTTCAACACAAGCCACTACTTGGTTCCAACCTCTGAAACCTACAAAGGAATACAGGTGCAATGTGTCAGATTTTCTGATATTTCAAAAAATTTACAATTTTATTTTTATGTCAAACCTCTCAGTTTTAAATGTTGGCTCAACATATACAGATATCCACATCTGCAGGCTCTATGTACCTTCTGGGCTATTAGCCTACTGCAGAAAATGATTATTTCTTCAAACAAGAATTAAACTCTGTGATCCTGTAGGGAAAGAACATTACATACGGGAGGCAGGCTAGGCACCCTGCTTTGTGTTACAGTGTGTTATTTCCATTTTTGCTATAAAGCAGACACCTTTCCATGTACCCCTTGTGAACAGTGAAAGATTACAGCACTCCAAATGACGGTAGTTTAAGAGTTCTACACAATTACTTTGGCTTATTTGTTGTGCCTCTGTCCTTTTAAATTCATGAGTGAAACCTTTCTTCCGCTGAAAAGGCAAGTACAAGTAGGATATTGGCTTCTTGGTTGAGAAATGATCATTTAGCTGTAACGTCTAGTCACTGAAGAATCAACGTTTTTATTCATTAGCATAGATTTTATAACATTGCTGAACCTAGACTCTCCCTCCCCACATTCTGATTAAATAATGAGTTATTGTTACACTAGTCCAAGCTGTCTGTTAATGACTCAGAATGCATAAACATGTTTAACATCTTTAGGAATTTTATTTTCACAGGAAGGCATGATATACTTACAAGCACCATCTTCATCGTAGTTACTAAGATCGGCATGAACTGTTCTGCTGAATTCTAATACATTGTACCACTGATCTTTGTTCATAACACGATACTTTGATTGCTGTGGAAAATATGATATAAAAATTTGGACTACAGAACCAACATTCTTATTGGGGCTTGATTTTAGTGACTCTACCCATTTATTTGGCCTTTGCTAAAATATTTCTTCCTTCCGTAATTACTTGCTGTTGCAGACTCATTTATATTATCATGTATTTTCTTTTCTGAAAGGCAGTATGACTAACACTGAGACTTACATATGTGTACACCCATGTGGCTCTCAGCTAGAACCTATCCTCTATGTGGCTAGCCTGACTGCATGGTTTCCACTATACAGAACTTGTGTACGTACGCTACATCTGAAGAGGGCATCTACAGTAGTAGTGGGAACAATGTGAGTTTGGCTCCATATTGCAACGTGGACACTCAATTGAGTGCTCTTTCGAATGTTACGTCTGTGGCAGAGAACGTGGTGGGCAGGTGCGCTGGGTTCCTTCCCAGCAGTACACTAGCTACGGTGACCACAACTGTGAGCCCCATTTGGGAAGCAGAGGCAGGATAATCATCAAGACTCTATTAATATCACCCCTCAAAACACAAACCCTCTCCTCGTAAAACAAAACCCAACCACCACCAACAACAACAACAAAAATGAAAACCCAACACTAAGCTAACCCTCCCCTCCCCATTTCCTCAGCTGCTAAATTATAAAACTTGTTTGAAAATATCTTGTTCTTTTGAGCCCCACAGAAATTAGTATTTTTTGTACTTAGCTAAATGTATTTTTGAACAACAGGAGGAAGGTATGTATCGTTAATCAATTGCTCTGGAAAATCACTGTGACAAGGAAGCAGCATGGTGAGATGTTATTTCTAACAGAAAGGTGGCTCTGGTCAAGGAATAGTTAGAAATATGCCCCCAAACTAAAGCTGAAAGATTTAAAAAACAAAACCAGGCAAAGCAGCCAGAGGGAAGCAAGTGCTTGAGAGCTGGTGCAGCTGCAGCAGAGTCCGGGCAGCAGACTGCTGTGTCCATGTTCACTGGAGGATGCAAAACATCAACACTGCATTTCTTAACACTGACTCAAACTAGAAAGTAAAAGTTTTATTACTAAAATAAGCTCTACTGTATTTGTTTCTGCTTAAGGCTAGGGGACGGAGAGTGGGAGTTACACAGAAATTGGTTGATATTTATGTACCAGCATCAACTTTTCTCACCAAAACCTCAAGAAATTAAGTTTATAAGAAATGTCTATGCTAAAATATTTTTTCAGGGACTCCACCTAGGTAGAATGAAAATCCCTTAAAACTGTTTCAATGTGGTACAAGAGATGGCATCCAAAGTAGAACAAATGAAAAGTATGGATACTATCACCAAGTCACACTACAGGTCCCAAGTACCTTAGGTACAGAATATATAAATAACACACACTTATAACTAAAACAGAGAATAAGTATAAAAATATTTTAGCAGACTTCTTTAATTACTTATGTAGAATCTTTTAAAGTACAAAATTTGTTCCTCAAAAGTGTATTTTCAATGCAATTTCCAAACATTTTAAAATACCCATACATACCTCCAGGTACTGGTAAAATACTGAAAAGAGTGGCCACGTTCTCCCAAGCAGCAGCGCTAACATAGACTTAGCAGTATCAATATCAAGGCTTCTCTGATCCTTATCCTACAATATTAGTGAGAAAAACATAACAAAACAAAAAAACATAAGTATGCCCATAAAATGAAAGCACTTAGGATCTGAAGGGGAAGCTGTACCCACCCTTGCAAAATCAAAGGCGTATCTGTAGATATTCTTAAATGTTGAGATGTCATTCAGCTGTGAGCGTAGAAAATCAAACCTGCTCTGTAACTTTTCTGTGCAGTCACACCTTAAAGACAGAGGCCAGAAAAAACATTCTAAGATCGAGTGCATATAGAAACATTCTTTAAGTCTAGCATTTTCAGTTGGACAATTTAAAATAACAGACATATTTTAAATTACCAATGCAATAGTTAAGCAGAGAAAATTTGACAGAGTATACTGTAGTAACCTAATCACAAATCCGGATTACCAGAGTTTTGCTCAACAAAACCGAGACCAATTATCAAAGCACCCAACTTACGGTGCAAATACAAACATGCCGCCTTTGTTATTCTGAAGATGAAGTGAGCAGAACTCCTCAGTCAATGAAACACTCCAAAGTTTTGCTGGCTCTCTGATGCTGTTAAGCTCCACTACCAGGACCTCTGGTCACCTCCCATAGCCTTACTGCACTCTAGGCATTTTCCATTTTCCATTCTCAAAAGACACAGCTATGCTTCAGCACACTTTATTTGCTCTACTGGAAAGGGTGAGAAGCAGAACTCAAGGCCTAACTCAAACTTGCCATCTGTATGAAGCCACCTGACTCCCTGGATTAAACAGGGTATATCTACTACAACTACAGTATTCCATTCAAACTGAATTTCAGAATTCATGATGCAACAGACACTTGGTATTCTAAAATTTAACCAAGATTTTCAGTATCTTAAGTCAGCAACGTGAGGGTTTATGTGGGATGGGTCATAGTTCCATTAAGCAGAAAAGATTTTGGTACATCACTATTGTTAATTAATCTTTTAGTACCTTTTTTTGTTTTTGTTTTTTGAGACAAAGCTTTTCTGTGTAACAGTACAGGCTGTCCTGGAACTAGCTTTGTAACCCAGGCTGGCCTGGAACTCAGAGATCCGCCTTTCTCTGCCTCCCAAGTGCTGGGATTATAGATGTGTGCCACCACTACCCAGCATAACCTTCAGTATCTATAAAAAGACATCTTGTTACCTGTTTGACACACTGATAAGATCTTTTTAAAAATATTCCTTGCTAACTTTGATAACAATCTTATAGCATCATAAAATGAGCTAAGGATTATTTAAAAACTACCTTGCAAAAACTTATTAAATACTGCAATTAGAATTTGTCCAAACTAGATAAAAGACTTGTAACTACTCAACAAATTTTCTGTTTCTTTTTAACTTATTTCTACTATTTAAATTTTTCTGGTCATTCGATTACTTAACACAAAATCTTATTTAAGAAGACATTAATTATAAGGATGGAAGATGAGAGTATGCATTATATACATGTATGACATTGTCAAAAAAAACAATCTGATGCTAATTAAATTTATGTATGATAGTTTTAGCCTACACTAGTATCATTTAGTTTTTTACTCGTTTTCTTTTCCAATATAGCCAGAATTTCAATCATTTAATATAGCATGAGAGATCGCAGATTTTTCTTTTTTGTGCAATTTCCGTCTATGTTACCACAAATTTTGTTAAGAATTTACTGCTTCTATTGTGCAATTCTGAGTGATAACTTTTGCAAGATGTGTTTCAGGAGTGGTAGGGATAAACTTCTTAAAATTGGTTTAAGAGAGAATGAGAAAAGAAGACCCAGAGAAATCAAACACCGATAAAGTCTTCTGGCGGCTACAGGAGGGGCAGTAACCAAAACGAGGTAAGAAAATAGTGGGTCCTGAAACTTACAGAAAACGTACTAACAATTTCAGCAATATTGAGGAGTGTGTTTCTCTTGTTTCTCTGACTTCTTCTAAGTATAATTAACATATGGATCATATAAAACCTAAGAAGATTCTGAATGAAAGCAGGTGTGGTGGCACACATGTACCTACGCAATCCCAACATTTGAGAAGCTGAGGCAAGAGGATTAGGCCAGTATAGGCTTATTGTAGGAAGATCTTAAATTCGGAAAGGGAAAAACTTGGAAGAATGACATACGGTGGTAAGCCCACTCAGTTTCTTTTTGCTTCAGATATCCTTGCCGCAGATGACAGCAAGTTGAATGTGGTGGCAAATGCCTATTAATTCCAGCTCTGGGAAGGCAGAGGCATTGGGGCTAGAGAAGACAGAAGAGAGATGACAGCTGAGTGAATGAAGTATTTGTCACAGAAGCTTGAGGAAAAAGGGCCAGGCAGGTGTCAAATTCTGTTCTTGTTCCCTCTCCTCTCCTTTCTCTCCCTTCCTTCCTTTTTTCCTTTCTTTCTTTTTTTGAGACAGGGTTTCTCGGTGCCTTAGCTGTCCTGGAACTAGTTCTCGTAGACCAGGCTGTCCTCAAACTTGAGATCCGTCTGCCTCTGCCTCCCGGGTTCTGGGATTAAAAGTGTGTGCCACCACCACCTGGCCTGAGCGCTGTTTGCAACTGAGGGACCCTGCCTTTAGAATACAGAGTAACTGAGGATGACACAATGGACTCCACACTGACAAGCACAGACATGTATGTGCATTTTGTAACACACACAGAGAGAGATACCTTGGAACACAGCTCTAAATGGGATGTCTCCACCAGATCCCTCCCCTCCGAGCTCAAGGAAAGGATGGAGGACACAGGAGAACAGGCCTTCTAAAACGACAAAGCTCATGTGAACTCAGAGACTGAAGCAGCACGAGCAGGGCCTGCCCGGGTCGGCACCAGATCCTCTTCATGGACACTACAGCTTCCAGCTCAGCACTCTCCTGGGCTCCTGAAGGTCTGAATGGGTGGGTCTAGTCCTATGCCTCTCCTGGGGCTGTCTCATTTTTCTGTTGGTGTGTCCAACTTCAATATGATGGTTTTTGTTTGATCTTATTTTGTTAACAGAAAAACAATTTTCTTTGGGGGGCGGGGAAAGAGCTGGAGGTATAGCTCAGTTGATCCAGTACTTGCCCAGCAATGCCCCAGGTTGTGAAGACTAGAAAGAAGTAACCTGAGAAGGCAGAAGGCTCTTACTGTAAACACTATTCCAATCAAGTATCACCAAATATAGTGATCCAACTGCTGACAATGGCAGCAGAGACTGAATTAGTGTCCTAACGCATCCATGTTCAGCAGAACACAGTTAAGACAGATCCCTCAAATCCTACAGTGTCACAGAAGCTACACAAGAGCACGAACTTGTCCTCCTCACTCTGGGGAGGAACAAGCAGCCAAACTTCCTCCGTCTAGGGGTGCTGTCAAGTTTCCTTGATGACAAGTTAAGGCCTTGACCATCACTCAGTAGTAACAAGGACACAACCCCAATAGGGTCAGTGACAATGTGTGGAATAGTAACAAGGCAGGCCTACAAGTTCCTGACCAAGTGTCAGGATGCTGGGTTGGGCCTAAACTCTTACTCCCACTCAGGAATAATACAACGCATCCCCTATTGAGTGTAGAATGGTAGCTCCCTGCACCTGCCAGTAAACAGCAGACCCTTACTGCTGGAATGGTGGCACAGTACACTAATTAAAAAACAAGAGGGGCTGGAGAGATGCTTGGTGGTTAAGAGCACTGACTGCTCTTCCAGAGGACCCGGGTTCAAGTCCCAGCACTCATATGGCAGCTCACAACTGTCTGTAAAACGTTTCGGGGGATCTGACACCTTCACACCAATGCACATAAAATAAAGTTAAATAATTAACAACAAACAAACAAAAAAAAAAAAGGATTGAATAAGATCTAGGGTTCCTGGCATAATATCCAGGTTGTCCAAGTTTCAACAGAAAGATTACTTATCACAACAAGGCAGATTTCAAACAAAATGTTTAGACATATCTCGTATTTTAAAGCAGCTGTCATAAAAATGCTTCAAAGATTATCACAAACTTATTAAAACAAGCAACAGAAAACTGAAAAAAAGGGAAGAAATCTATAAGAGAAAAGTGCAATGAAGAACAAAGTGGAAATGTTTGCACTACAAATTATGTCCTCACATTTCAATAACATCTGTTCTAAACAGACCAATTAGAAGATAAACACAGTCTGGGATCATAAATAAAGTAACAAAAACCATAATCCAACTAGATGACTGTTTTGAACAAAGAAACTTCAAAAATCAATAGAAGAATAGAAGTATGCTTAAAGCAAAAGACTGGGGGTGGGGAAGGATGAATATGAGCAAAGCACAATATATATTATAAATATTATAGTGAGACTCATTATTTTATGATTAACTTAAAAATTTCATTTTAAGGATGACAACATATTTGAAAATGACCTATCATAGGAAACAGTCAAAAGAAAGCAATAGTGACTGAATTTGTATCAACTAATGGAACCTCAAAGCAAAGAAAATGATCAGAACAGAGAGGATAATTGTATAATGGTGAAAGGTCAACCCATCAAGACATAGCAATCCTAAACAATCCAATATACATCAAACAACAAAGCTGGAAAATACACGAAGACAAATGACGGGGCTTTGAACTGTGTGGTGGCCATACAGTACCTACAGCTGTATGCACAGCAGTCAAGTAACCAATCACTGAGTCTGTCGTCAGTCCCTATCTAAAGTGAGTCCTACTCTACTCAGGTCTTAAAGTACATGTTGTTATTATTAATATGCATGATAGGGGACCAGGAATATGATATAGGTGTACTCACAATAGAAGCCAAATAGATGCCAGATGTATAAATCTTGACACAATGATCCCATTATTTCTGGCCTTGGGCTATTTTCTGTAATTTATAGATGAATTATAGTATGCCTTTTCAAAATGAGCCTTTAAATTTTATAGAGTTCTTAACCATTTTCCAAAGGAAATTACTTCTTTACAGTTAGTCTGTCATACCACCATAAATGGGATCGATTTTTTTGTAAGTCTAACTTGGCCAAGTCTACTTCCCTAAAATATGCTTCATGTAAAAGTAAGAAAAATCTGTTCTGACTGCTCATTAGAAATTACTCTCTCAGTAGCTCATGTCAAACAGTACAAAGTTACTAAGTGAAACAGTAAGCTGCAGTGGAAGTCAAAAACACATTCCACCTCTACCATGGGAACATGTAAAAGAAACATGTGCCACAGCACATATTACTATATGATGTTTGCAAACTTGGAGCCTTCAGGATCTCCACAGTGACAGCTGAAGTGTTCCCCAGGTACTCCACAGCTACCACAGGAAGGTACTCCCTTCCCTGACAGGACTTAAATCAGGGCCATATCTTTTACGGGCTTGTAACTTCAAAAGGCTTTCTACATCGTTTTAGGATACAACCTATGTTCTCACCCCAAAATGCAGACTCTTAAGTAAGACTTGCTATTCAACAGGGTAAAAAATTAATTAAACAAGATTCCCAATATTCAATGCTATTCATTTCCTTAACACAGGGCCTGCGACTGGATAGTATCACAGGAAGACTCTTAAAAGTATGTTAGGTAAAGCATGACCACTAAATCTAATTCACAAGATAGGTGGCATATTATAAGAAACTTAAAGTTTCTGTCTGAAGGGAATTTAGTACAAAAGAACGCATCAAACCTAATCACAAAGCATACGATGAGCAAGCAGTCACTCTGGAGGCAAGAATCCATAGAAACACACCAACATCACTTACAGTGCCTTCAAACATTCTATATGGGTCACAGCTCCATATGGGACAATCATATAAATAAAATGTGTGTATGAGGCAAATTGTAAAAATTTGGCAACAATCAAAATTTTATAAGCACACAATCATAAAAAATTAGTTAAAAGATTAAGTGATGAGGTTTTTTTTGTTGGTGTTTGTTTGCCCATGTTGAAACCCATGACTTTACTGTAGCCTTGGTTGTGAACACACAACCCACACACATTGCACTATATGAATTAGTCATACAAAAGCGAGCAAATGCTGCCTCAAATACCTTGGTTTAGGTTCCAAGAATACTCTGTTACAAACAACAGCTTCTTCATTGTACATGTAAAGTTTTCTCCCTTCTAGAAACTTGATTTAATTATAAAGAACCAATTTAATATTTTCCTGTCATCACTTTTCAGCATGTATAAAATTAGGATATCTTAGACTCTCCGGCAATGGATGGAGATAGAGACAGAGACCCACATCGGAGCACTGGGACTGAGCTCCCAAGGTCCAGCTGAAGAGCAGGAGGGAGAAGATGAGCAAGGAAGTCAGGATCATGAGGGGTTGGTCCACCCACTGAGACAGTGTGCCTGATCTAATGGGAGCTCACCAACTTCAGCTAGACTGGGACTGAATGAACATGTGATCAAACTGGACTCTTTGGATATGGCTGACAATGGGGGCTGACTGAGAAGCCAATGGTAATGGCACTGGGATTTGTCTCTACTGCATGTACTGGCTTTTTGGGACCCTAGTCTATTTGGATGCACACCTGGATGGAGGGGGGAGGGCCTTGGACTTCCCACAGGGCAGGGTACCAGAGAGAGAGTACCTTGCCCTCTCTCAGGACTGGAGGGGAAGGAAGGAGGGTGTGTGGGGGAGTGGGAGGGAAGTGGGAGGAGGGGAGGAAGTGGAAATTGTGATTGTTATTATTTATAAAGTAATAAAAAATTGTAAAAAAGAAAAAAAAAGAAAAGCTTGTTCTCTTGTTGTTGTTGTTTGGTTTGATTTGAATTGGTCTGGTTTTTGGAAGACAGAATTTTTCTGTGTAGCCCTAGCTGTCCTGGAGCTCAAATTCTTAGAGATCTGCTTGCCTCTCAAGTGCTGGGAGTAAAGATATGTGCCACCATGAAAAAAAAAAATTAGGATATCTATAGCGCTACATAATGTTTTGTTTTTAAAAAATGCTGTTTGAGTTATTGACTTAAATTTTGGTTTGGAATTAGGACATAATTTCTAAAATTTTCCAAAATAGCCCTAAATAATCATTGTGTACCATGGTATGTATCTTTTCTACTCTCAACACTTTTGACAATTATAAATATTGCTCAATTCTGATTCTGAAAAGTAACAAAGATGGTCTACAACGACATTGAATAACTAATGCTTTGCTATATTTTGTCAAAAAGATTATATATGGGTATTCTGCTTGCATGTAGTGCCTGTGGGCCAGAAGTGGGTATTGGATCCTTTGGAACTGGAATTATATAGGGTTGTTACCCACCATGGGGATGGGTGGGTGGGAGAACGGAGGTAAGTGCTGGGAATGGAATACCAGGTCCTCTGCTAGGGTATCAACTGATGTTAACCACTGAGTCATTTCTTTAGCTCCTGACTTAATTTTTTGTGGTCTATGCCAGACCAAAGTCGCCTTGCAGGGCTTGCTGTGGAAGGCAACTATTCAGAATAACAATGGCAAAGTTTTGGTTTCAGCTTCTGATTCAAGTTGTAGGTTGCCCCAGGAAAAAC
>JAQHUG010000310.1:349954-364779 GCA_028555095.1 Dicrostonyx torquatus
AATTTTGCAGGAAAATGGATGGAACTAGAAAACATTATTTTGAGTGAGGTAACCCAGACACAGAATGACAGTTGTCACATGTACTCACTCATAGGTGGTTTTTAAACATAAAACAAAGAAAGCCAGCCTACAAATCACAATCCCAGAGAATTTAGACAACAATGAGGACACTAAGAGAGACTTACATAGATCTAATCTACATGGAAAGTAGAAAGAAAAAGACAAGATCTCCTGAGTAAATTGAGAACATGAGAACTTGGGGGAGGGTTGAAGGGGGGAGGGAAGAGGCAGGGAGGGGAACAGAGAAAAATGTAGAGCTCAATATAGATCAACAAAAAATGTAAAAAAAAAATATTGAGCTAATAGGAAAAAAAAGAAAATGTGGTACATTCATGCATTATACTCAGCAGTAAAAAAAACAATGACATCTTGAAATTTGCATGCAAATGGATGGAACTAGCCTGACTGAGGTAACCCAGACCCAAAAAGATGAATGTGGTATGTACTCACTCATAAGTGGATACTAACTATAAACAAAGAATATTCAGCCTATAGTTCATGATTCTAGAGAAGCTAAGTAACAAGGTGAACCCCAAGAAAAACATATATAAATCCACCTGGAAGTCAAAATAGACAAGATCACCTGACAAAATTGGGAGTGTGATGGTGCAGGGAGAAGGGAGGATGGAAGAGGGAGAAAGGGAGAGAAGGGGAATGGGGAGGAGAACTTGAGGGAATGGGATAGTCGAGATGGAGGAAGGACAGAGATGACAGCAAGGAAAGGCATCTTGATTGAGGGAGCTATTATGGGGCTAGTAAGACACCTGGCTCTAGATAAATTTCCAGGAATGCACAAGGATGACCCAAGCTAAGACCCTAAGCAACAGACAAGGGGGGGCTCGATCTTGACTTGCCCTGTAGTCAGACTGATGAATATCTTAAATATCATCCAGCAGCTGAGAAGAGGTTTTTTACCCAAGGAATGAATATGTGTGTGTGTGTACACATCTATGTTGTATGTATCTATCTACCTACATAGTACACACTGAACCTACCCTCCTCTTTCCAAAAAAATCTATTACAGTCACACAAAGATAGGATATAATCCTGAGTACACATGTCCATGTATGTACGTTAACATTATGTTTAAAACACACATGAAAAAGACATTTTAAAAAATGGTTAAAAAGAGAAGATATCAAGATACTGAAAATTCAAATACATAAATGTTACTGCCTTGTAAGCAAACAGACATCCTTTCTTAATAACTGAGGGACGAGCTAGGCGGTGGTGGTGCACGCCTTTAATCCCAGCACTCTGGAGGCAGAGGCAGGCAGGCGGGAGTTCAAGGCCAACCTGGTCTATAAGAGCTAGTTCCAGGAGAGGCTCCAAAGATACAGAGAAAACCTGTCACGAGGGGAAAAAAAAAAGAATTGAGGGACAGATAAATAAGAATTAAGAATAGTTTACATAGACTAAGAAAATCATAGACAACAAAGAAAACCTCCTAACGCAGTGTCTGCCTGAAAAATGTAAGTGTGGTTAGGGATGTGGCTCTGTGGTAGAGCACTGGGTCAGCATGCATAAAGTCCGGGGTTCAAACCCAAATAAACAATAAAGTAGCACTTTAAAATATGAAAACATTTTAGAATGTTGAATAACATTCTGATGGAACATTATGAATATGACTTAATAGAAAATTACCACAAAATTCCTAATAGAATTGAAATTAAACAGTCTGGAAAGGCAGAGTGAATTATCTGAATAATGAAGTAATTCTGAAATTTATGAAAATATTCCAGCATGACGCCTACACCCGAACATACATAACTACAAATGGCTCAAGACTACACAGGAGCCAAAAACCATTTCTATTTTGATCCTGTGAGAGGTAACAGGAGGAAGCAGTGCACCAAAGCACCGTGTAACTTTCTAAACTTATTACAAAAGGGAGCGAGGAGGCCCTAGGGTTTAGGATTGTCCAGTGCTGAAATTCTTAGAGTGGGGAAAAACTTGTTACTCAAATAACCCTATGAGCACCTGACTCACCGACCGTTTCTAATGAACTCATGTCTCAATTAGCCCGAGTGTTTTCTTAAAGTGTATGAAAATTACTCATGGGTCAGAACAATATAATTTGCTAGTCCCCAACCTGATTTTTACAAATCAAACCAATTTGATTACTTTAAAACAAAATCTTATTCCTGAAAAAGATGAAGCACAAAATAGCAAAGAGATCTTTAAATAGGCCACCAAATTTGCTTTTCAGAAAATATTCTTACTGTAATGAGGTCATTCCCTTTAACCATTCTTCCTTGGTAAAAAATCCCATGCTTTCAGCCTCCAACTTCCACGCTAAAACTAACATAAGAATCTGTAAAGAAGAGAACATAAAGGACAGGGAGAAGTCAGAGATGGCCATGGCTGCACTCCTCACGGAGAACACTCTTAAACAAGCATTCCCAGTTGTCACTAGGAGACACTACAGCTTCTGATTGTCAACCAGCAAGCAGCTGAGAAGTGCCAGTGTTCAGGCAGTGTGCAGGAATGCTGACTCTCACTCAATTTAGGGTGATTTTAAAAACCCTACTGTGAATTTACAATATTAATCATGAAGAAAAAATATCTGCCATATATTAAAGCCTCAATTTTTAGAAATTTATGAAATCCATTTTACTTAGAAATAAAACATACATTTTCAGGTTCAACACCAATGTCTTCACAAAATTTTTCCATTCCTTCTGGCCCTACAACTTCATCAGGACCTTCAAAGACAAAAATAATTCATATACTTTATTACATTTATTATGTACATGACTTAAACTATTACTCTAAAGACATCTGTGAAAATATCTTAATACTTTTTTATAAAAATAAGTGAATTTAAACTTTAGCATAGCTCTGAAAAGCATACTTAGAAATTTTATTCCTTAAATATAGTACAATATGAATTAAGGACTTTTTTCCTTCTCTTATTTTAGGTCTCATTATGTAGCCCAGGCTGGTCTGGCATTCACAGAAACTCACCTGCTTCTCCCTCTATCAGGCCCAGTGAGTTATGGACATTATTTAAAGGAGCAGTAAACAAATATTCCACTAGTATGAATCACAAAAAGAACAAACCAAACCAACATGAACTCACTCATTTTTAAAAAACTCTACTAAGAATTTATTCTGAATAAAATTTTTGACAATGTAAGGTTATAAAGCATATGGGGTTTGAATTACCTTTTTTGTTTCTCATTTTAAACTAGATCACACACACAAAAAAAAAAACCAATGCAATTCTTGAATTTTTTTATTACAAGATTCCCAAAATAGAGGAACTGTATCACTGCTAATTCTTCTGACCTAAAACAAATGTTATGATTTGAAATGACATAAATTTGTCACTACAAAAATGTCTTGAATCAATGTTACATTATCCAAAAGAAGCGTCTATTTTCCTTATTATATACATAAAAAAAGACTCTTGTAAATAAAAAACAACTAGTTTTGTTTATATCCTCTATCAGTAACTCATATTTATTTCCTTCATTCCATTCTTCCTCATCCCCCTCAGTTCAGCCTCTTTCTTTTCTACATGTACATTTCTTTACAAATATACATATTTTCTATATTCTGAAAATGAGAGAGCTCATGCAGGTTTCTTCTTGAGACTGTGTCCTCCTTGTACATTTTACTTTCCTTTCTTCAACAACCAGAAAATACTTCAGCTTTAGCTAGTCAAGGTGATTTGAGTTTATAATCCCAGCACTTAGGAAGTAGAAGCAGGAAGATTAAGTGTTCAAGGCTAGTCTGGGCTACATAGGACCCTGGTTCAAAACAAAGCCCTACAAACTTAAGTCATAATTAAGACTGAATGAATTTTAGAAGGTATGTTTCATAATATTATAATTAGGTTACAGATACAACACAAAAGCCAATGCCTTATGATATTTCTTAATAAAAAATATAGCCTTCTACTATGTGATCGATAAGGTTATGTTGGGCTAGAGAGATGGCTCAGCAAGTAAGAGCGAGCATTGGTTGCTCTTCCAGAGGTCCTGAGTTCAATTCCCAGCAACCACATGGTGGCTCACAACCATCTGTAAAGAGATATGGTGCCCTCTTCTGGTTTGTAGGCATACCATATGCAGGCAGAACACAGTATACATAATAAATAAATAAATATTTAAAACAAAAGGTTAGGTTAACAAACAATTAGAATTGAAAGCAGGATCTACATAAAACATACATATGATCTTAGGTAGACAAGGTCTGTATGTGTTAAGTATTATGTGACTTTCCAGAGCAATGGAAAAAATAGACCTAAGTGTAAAGCAAAGCCTATACCAAATGTCAATAATACTTTTAAACTATAGCCTTCTAATAAAACTACAACTGGATAAGATATGTGTAAGTGAATTCAATTCTTTCAAGTTCTTTGATTTCCACTCAATTTAAGCAGTCATGCAAATGATTTAGTTCACTGTATATTGCATTTAAACTATAATTCTATCTTATTTTTTAATTATTTGTGACAGATTAAAAAATGCTGTTTTCCCCACAGATGGCTAGTATACAATCAGCTTTTTATTTACTAAATTGTATATCCATAAATTCAACAAATTGCTCAGTAAAAAGATCTTGAGATAGCCACACGCCGTTAGTCCCAACCCTAGGGAGGCAGAGACAGGCAGATCTCTGTGGGTCTGAAGCAGCCTGGTCTACAGAGTGAGTTTCAGTACAGCCAGGGATGCACAGAGAAACCCTGTCTTGCAAAACCACCAGCAACAAAAAGGCAATGTGGTCTACATAGCAAGTTCCAGGCCAGCAAGCACTACATAGTGAGCCCTGTCTAAAAGGTAAGGAGATAAAGAATCCCTCGGTACTGAACACACACAGGGCTTTCTCCTCTACTCACTACTCAAATTCTACAGAATTTTGTAAGTAACCTACACATAATCACAAGTCTCTAAGAGGAGGGTACATGAAAACACCATCTCATTTTATGTAAAAGTATACATGTTCTCAGCTACATGGCAGGGTTTAATACAATGCCATAATAAATCCTCAGAAAACAAAGACCAAAACAAACAACATGCTTGGTGACAGTACCTTCACCATGAACTAGACAAGAGTTAACACATGTATCTGAAGATACTGTAACGCTGTTAGCACTAATACTACGTAACAGGTACTGTGCTAAGACTCTGCATGTCATCCACTCATGAGTGGGCCTAGCTTTGTCTCTACCATGAAGGATATCCCCATTTGGTAAGAAAGAACATGTACTGTTCACCAGCAAATGACTGATCCCTTATGAAGGAAACATCTCCCAAAATAGTTTCTGTGGACACTGTCTGAAGTTCTAGTTTCTGTGGACACTGTCTGAAGTTCTAGTTTCTGTGGACACTGTCTGAAGTTCTAGTTTCTGTGGACACTATCTGAAGTTCTAGTACTTCGCAAGTTGTAATTTCCTCGCCTATAAACTTACTGTTTATTATGGTCTTCCTCATGAGAAGCTACATTTGATGGCAGAGATCACGTCCTGACTTTTCCATTATTATCTCACAAGTAGACAAGTACTATCACAGTGTTGAACTCACAGAAAATGTTGAATAAATATTCATCGGATGGCCGGGCGGTGGTGGCGCACGCCTTTAATCCCAGCACTCGGGAGGCAGAGGCAGGCGGATCTCTGTGAGTTCGAGACCAGCCTGGTCTACAAGAGCTAGTTCCAGGACAGGCTCCAAAGCCACAGAGAAACCCTGTCTCGAAAAACAAAACAAAACAAAAATATTCATCGGATGACTCGTTGAATGACAGAATATACCTCAAGTATACTTTACTAACATTTTTTCACTAGAAGTAAAAATTAGTTGCCATCTGCATAACTTTTTCTTGAGGGTCAGTCAACTATAGTTTGAATACTGGTTCTTGGAATGTATCACCACGGGCAGGCCAATCTAAGCCTCAGTTTTCATTTATAAAATAAGGATAAAAATCTCTTGACAGATGGTTATAAAGAAAACAATATATTTATCACAATCTGTAGAACAATGATAGCAATTATGTTGGCTAATAAATATGTCAGAGTAGGAAACAAATACTTGATTAAAATCTTAGAATACCCAGGTTAAGTTTCAATAAGAGCTAAAAGCTAGCATTCAAAAAGGAAAAAAAAAAAAAGAAAGAAAAGACACATACACACTAATTAATCTTTATGGTATTTAGTAACCTTGTAAGTGAAGTAAGATGAAGAGAACCTTTTGATTCTATATAATGTATATGTGAAACTGGCATTTTTAATAATGGGTCAACATTTTAAATAGAGGTCAGTTAAAAAAAAATGAATTCTCTACATTTTAAATTGGGTTAGTGGTTGTCTTGGGATACCAGTAATAGCATTTATTTCCCCTGATCTACAAAGATTCTATTCTGCTATTAAACAATTTTAAATTATACAATTAGGCTCACTCTGCTGATCCCAATAGCAAAGATGCTGCCCCCTTTTCAGACTAGTCTAGCTTTTGATACAGCAACTCTGTAAATCAAGCAGCTACACTTTAACATGGCTAGTACAAATAGAAGGCAATAACTACTAAGCACCTTTAAGCAAATACTTTTGAGAATAATGACAGAAAAAAAAAGCAGAAAAGTAGTTAACAGACAGGAATGAGAAAAAGTAACTTTAATATCAGGGAAAAACTGTCATATATGCTCTGAAGAAATTAACAATAAGTAGGAAACAAGTTTTTTGTTTGCTTCTTTGTTTTCAAAACAGGGTTTTTCTGTGTAACAGCCTTGGCTGTCCTGGAACTTTCTTTGTAGACCAGGCTGGCCTCCAACTCACAGAGATCCACCTGCCTCTGAGTGCTGAGATTAAAGGTTTGTGCTACCACACCCAGCAAGGGAAGTATTCTTGTTCATGGGTTTGCTTCACTGTGAACCTAGATCTTCCCATTAACCATTTGTCAAACCCAGGTCAGGTTAGTCTGCTCCTCCAAATAGGTTCTCCTGATGCTCTCAAGGTTGGGTTTTGTATCTTGCCAATTATCATGGATCATCACGATCTACTACTTAACATACTGTAGTACTATCATTATGTTTTCTTATTATTGTATTTGCTGTAAAATTAAAGAGTAAATAAAGAGTAAATGTGTTGTACATTATCTCTGAAGTTTAAATTGTTGTCACACCACCCCAAAAGTTTCAGAAAAAAGAGAGCGGTGAACAGAAAAATATTTTGCATATTGTTTCCTAGAAAGTGAATAGAAATGCTTTAGGAAGCTGGGTGTGGTGCATGCCTTTAATCTCAACACAGCAGGTGGATCTCTGAGTTTGAAGACAGCCTGGACAACTGAGTCAATTCCAGATAGTCAGGACTACAGGGAAACTCTGTCTCAAAAATCAAACAAACAAATTAAAATGTTTTTCTTACTTCTTTTCCTGAATATTTTATGAATGCATTTAATGTGACTGTTTCTACTTATACACAAACAGTTAATGAGTTCCTCCTCTCTCACAGAATACAGATGTAAAGAAATACTAGTCTTGGAATGGCACTAAATTCTTCAATCAATTTATAACCCTTTAGCCTTAACCCTAATCCCAGCACACAGTACTAAAATCTAACAGGCCTGTACTAAATAATGTTTAATGAGATTTAAAACACAGATTTTAAATGCGTATGACTGGTATCTTGATCCATGGATTTCATTACCTGCATACTCATAAAACCAAGCCAGGCACTTCTTCCTTGAAAAATCTTCCTCTCCACTGATTATTCTAGCAGGAGGCTGGGATCTGCAATAGCTTAGAAAACACAAAGATGTCTAGAACTTACTAAGACTCAAATCTTAGTGGAAAACTGAGTTCAACAATTGCTTCCATGCAAATGAAACAAAGTAGTTTTAAGTTAGCATCATGGGGGAAGAAGTTGGGCATTAGCAATATAGACCTGTACTCTATGCATAAGAATCTCTCATCAATGAAAACCACAATGCTACTTTGCTTGATACCAAATGTCTAAGAGCAGTAATTAAAATTATTTCCCTATTTCAAGATTATAAAGAAGTGCAGCCTAAGTCTCAGCTCAAGACTAGAAAAGAAAGTATAAATCTCTCTCTCTTTCTGCCTCTGTACTGAGGGCTTTACTCACCTGCTGGGTTTGCTCTCCACCACTAAGCTATTATATACTTGATTGAAGGCCAAAAATTCTTACTGGGATTCTGCTACTGATTTGTATGTGGAAACCCTACATTATAGTTTAGGCTGAAACACCTCAAATCTAATGATACTGCCCTTCAGCTGTTTTAAGGCTCAAATATCTTAGGTATGATTCTCAAAAACAGCTAATAAAGGTCAAGCAGCATGATAGCTATCTATGAAAACTGTATCACATTAATCACCCAACAACTGTTACTTAGGTTCTTTCCCTAAAACACACCAAGAAAAAAAAAAAAGACTACAAAAACATGTGGACTAAACAAGCCACCTCTCTCCTATTTTAAGCAGTGTTTCTCACTGCTTCTCTCCTTAAAGAGGTATTTGTTTGATTTAGTGCTGGCTCTCGTTTTAACGGTAGCATTTTATTTAAGTTGTCATTTTAAGTGGCAACCATTAACACAAAGACAGCCCAAAGAATGAGTCGGGAGCTGAACTGCAATGACTTTCCGCAGCAGGAATGATGTGTCTGACGACAGTTCTGCTTCGTTTTTCCTCTAAGAGAACACAGAGCACAATAGCTTCCAAATGACTAAAACTGACTGAAGAGCTAACTGCCTCTGAAGGCTAAAAAGGAAAAAGCACGCCAAGGCTTTCCAACCCTGTGGTAGGAGCATGCTGCCTTCCGAGGCTGAGGCTCTAGGGATTCCAAAGGCCTCCTCCTGCTGAGGTGGTCCAGGTTAGGCCACTTGAGATGCTAACTCAGCAGACCAATTATAGCACAGGCTTCCTTTCTACCATTCCCAAGGCAGCTGTCAAAATTCTTCATGCTCTGCTCCTTTCTTCACACTCTGACATTTAACAATGTGTGGGCCAAGCCAATTCTTCTTGATATAGTGAACCCCAGGGACGCTGTGAAGCTCAGCTGATCTGCACTCCGCGTTTGGTGGACAGGACGAAGGTAGAAGGGGGGGGGGGGAAGAGCACGGTGACGTGCGGTTGTCTCTTTCCTACCCTCTGGGCACGCAGACAACAATGTGGGGCAAACCCCTGAGCTCATCCAAGTACGCCAGGGCACACGCACAGGCCAACACGAGGTTTGGTCCCGCGCGGAGCGGAGACTCGGGGCTCCGCACCCACCGTCCCGCCGAGGAGAGGGCTCGCCCCCTCGCCACAGCAGGCGCCCGGCGGCCTGTCCCGCACCGGAGGAAGGAGATCCTGCGGGGTGGGGCACGCGGTACCTGGAGATTTTACACTTTTTGAGGCCCGCGTCTTCCGCGACCGCCGCTGCCACTCCGGGGGCTTTTCTTTTCTTCTTCACTGGCATCTTCCGCCTTCCCCGGCAAGGTGGACAGGGCGGCCGGGGAAGGGGGTCGCGCTCCGCCGCAGCTCCGGCTCCCGCCTGCCAGGGACCGCAGCGGAGGCCCGAGGCGCGACCCCGCGGCGGCCCGGCCCTGGGTCTCCTCCTCGGGGCCGGCCCCGCACAGCGCAGCGCTTCGCCCGGCGGGACCGCGGTTCGGGAGCTCCAGAGGCAGGGAACACCGACAGCGCGGCACCTCCGGCACTCTGGAAGAGCAGGCGGCTCAGTCTGACCCGGAAGCGGATGGCCGTGGACCGGAAGTGACGCAGCAAGGAGCCTCGCGGGGCGGGGCGCGCTGCTGGCGCGTGGGACTCTGCTCTTTTCTCCGGGTTTGCAGGATTCTCCGCAGGTGAAACCCGGTTCTCCTGAGTTTCTCGGGCGGCTGCCCAGCGGTAAATCATCTATGAAATCGTGAACGCTCCACGGCGGGCGAGCGAAGGAATCTGGTGAGGAAGCACGCGCGCGAGTCTCCAGCCCCTCGGTGTTCACGGTGGGCCTGACATCAGCTTCCCACGCCCCGGACTCACACTTTTCGGCCTCCGTATTTTACTTCGGAGAACTCGCATCGTGGACAAGAGCTTTGGAAAACTGACTTACTAAAACCGTTTCAGGGAACGGTTTTAATGGGTTGCCCCCAAGATACTGCCATCACGTAACTTCTAAATGAAAATGTTGTTTATAAGAAGGGTTATGCTATGTAAAGATTAACTTCTAGAAGATTCTTAGTGAAATAAATTCATGTCTGTAGCTCGACTGTGACAGAAGACTAAGTTTATATCCCCGTGGTTCTGTGACACATCGTATACCCAAATACATAATATGCCCTGGGATTCAGTTTTGTGAGCCAGGACATTTCAGTGTTTAAATTTTGTAACAATGAAAATAATGTTCAAGCCTGTACAGTTTAACTCTATTACAAACAATGCATAAAGCGTTTTTTCTATATGAAAATTACAAAAGCTAAGCTCTATAAACAACTATCTACAGAAAGTAGAGGACTGAAAGATAGTTTTTAAAAATGTATTTATTATGTGTGTGTGAGGGGGGCACTTGTGTGCCAAAGCTGAGGTGTCAACTATTAGAAAGAGCCAAGTTTATTTCTTCAATAAGTTTGCTTTAAAGGCTGCATAGATCTTTCCTCAGAAAACAGAAGAAAGGGAATAAAGCTTAAAGACAGGTAACTAAGAGGACAGGGTTCAGAGAATATCCTTCTAGAAGGTGTAGTCAGAGGAGGAAGAACTCCACAAGCCTGTGTGGTAATATGCCAGCATCGCTGCCAGGACCAGCATCGCCCATTCTGTTCTAAATAGGATTAATGAAAATTGTTTCTTATCGTTTGTCCGTCATTGTGTACTGGGTCAGAATGCAGAGCAGGTAATAGTCCTTGGACTATATGGAATGACATAAGACGCACCTAGACATTCTAAGCATTGAGCTGAGTGCAGTGACTGAAAGACCCCAACCCTAAAAATTAAGGACACCCATATAGGAAGGCACTGAGATAAACAAGCTTGTTACCTGAACCCTAGTCAGTTCCCCTACCTCCCACCCACTAGGAAACCAAGTAGTTGCCAAAACAGGTTGCCGCTGGAGCACTCAGTTAAGAAAAACGTGTAGTTGGGACTATGTTAATTTTGCCCTTGTTGTAACCCTGGTTCGATAGTCTAGACCAATCCTGGATGTTATATGATAATTCATGTTAAACCTGTGGCTTTTGCCTTTAAAAACTTGTTTGCTGGGATGCTGGGGTTGTTCAGTCTCCCGAGGGCTGCAGCACCCGATTGTACAATCGAGAAATAAACCTTTTGCTTGTTGCAGCTGACGGCCTGGTTATTGAGTCTGGGGGCACTCCATTGAAGACCTCAACCATGAGGGTCTTTCATGACTATCCATAGAGACCTGCTTGCATCCACAGGATTCTCTGGGGGAAAAAAAGAGAGAGAGAGATGAAGATGTTGGATTTTATGCGTGGTATTCATTGAACCAATCTGTTATTAAGTAACATTTGATGACTATTTAGTCAGATTGGAGAATATAGACAGTAGACAGAAGGCATGTGCAGTAGCACACACATAGTGAGACTATTGCCCAAACTAAACAAAACAGGTAAAGTTACTGCATTCATGGAGCTGACAGTCTGGAGGAGAAATATAGGAAGCCTTTGTACCCATCCACTTCCTCATTGCCTTCACTGGGCAGTGCCTACTGCTACCACTCTACCTCCCTTGTCAAAGCTCTCTCTCAGTCACTCATGGGGAGGGGCATTGTTTCTGCTCATGAACAATACAGAAACAGCTAGTAATGTGATAGTCGATGATTTTCACCAAGAGTGTAATGCGAATCTATGACAGTACTGCAATTCTTTATTGTGTGGTCTAATTTTTGTTTACTTGTAAGTAACAAGGAGGAAAGGAAAGGAAGTAGTTTTAAAACAGGAATGTGTTCTGGTCTAGATCCAAAGACCCTCGGCAGCTTTAGGAAAGTCACAATGCTTTCCTTTATCTTTTCTATCTTACAACAGGATATTTTAAAAATCCCCAAAACATATGATATCTATCTTTCAGGACAGTGGCATAACATGTATTCTAATCAGGGAAGCACACAGAGTCCAAAACAGGTCTGTTGTTCATGTGACATTTCAGTGATTTGCATATATCTAAGATTTAGGGCATTGTACAATAAAGAAATGAAAAAAGAACTTTTAAAACAGTTATATCTAATTAAGAAAACCAGAAATAGTGCCAGAGATATGCTCACTTATGTATTTGGTATAGTTTTTTTATCCTGACACCTTTAAAAATAGGACTTATCCTCACATCAAGAAAGCAAGCTCTGCCAGGCCGTGGTGGCGCACGCCTTTAATCCCAGCACTCAGGAGGCAGAGGCAGGCGGATCTCTGTGAGTTCGAGACCAGCCTGGTCTACAAGAGCTAGTTCTAGGACTGGCTCCAAAGCTGCAGAGAAACCCTGTCTCAAAAAACCAAAAAAAAAAAAAGAGAGAGAGAGAAAGAAAGCAAGCACTACAGGTCTGAGGGATGTGGGGAGGCCACATTTGATTGTGGTAGTTGATCCATACAAATACTCTGTATTCCAGAAGTTACCATTGTTTTCCAAACACTAAGTCGAAATTCTATGACATTTTTCTATTCACATAAAGCCAGAGAAAATTAACCATAAGAGAATAGTAGAGACTGAGATGTCAAATCAGGATTGTGTGCTCTGGCATTTTGAGAAGCACACAAGACCTAATGTTGAAGAGCAATGCAGAGATGCAAACTAGGTAACAAATGTGCTACTTGCTCTGCTCATTCTGTAGCAGTGTGCTGGACCACATCAGCTGTAGTGGCCTTGGGACTGGTACCTTGTGGGACCCGGACTGATACAGTAACCTCTGGAACATTGTCATCATCACAGTGACTCCTATGAATGCTGAAGGTAAAGGTTCTTTCCTGAATTGACACATCGTTTCTGGTCAAGTCACAAAGCTACACCTGAGGTCACTAGTGAAGAAATGTATTATATATACCCAGGTGCCAAATGCAGCCCTATTGCAATGATATTCTACTGAATTTTATTCCAGGTGCTAAGAAAAATGGGTTCATAGAGCAGTTCTAAAAGGGCAGTAAGGAAAAGCTCATGAATGGTAGTATGTGACTTCCTAGGGAGTTCTCTCTCTCTCTCTCTCTCTCTCTCTCTCTCTCTCTCTCTCTCTCCCTCCCTCTCTCCCTCCCTCCCTCCCTCCCTCCCTCCCTCTCTCTCTCTCTCTCTCTCTCTCTCTCACACACACACACACACACACACACACACACACACCACACACTTCTTCGCCCCAGACAGGGCACTAGGGCACCAATTAATGTGGGATTTCCCCCTGTATTCTGTGAATATGTTTTATTACCATTGGTTAATAAGAAAGTTGTTTTGGCCAGTGGCTTAGCAGAGTAAAGCTAGGTGGAAAATCTGAACAGAAATACAGAGAAAGTAGGTACAGTCAGGGAGACACCATGTAGCTGCCAAAGGAGAAAGATGTCCAGACACTTACCTGGTAAGCCACAGCCTCATGGTGATACACAGATTAATAGAAATGGGTTAATTTAAGATATACTAGCTAGACATACGCTTGAGCCATTGGCCAAACAGTGTTGTAGTTAATATAGTTTCTGTGTGATTATTTGGGTCTGGGAAACCAGGAAACAAATGAGCACTCTCCGCTTATAACCAGCGACAGATCAAAGACACAATTCCACCCAGGTCAAGCTTAATGAGTCAAAGGGTTTATTGGAGTCACTTCAGAATATGGGTGACTAAAAGGCCCTGACTCTCACGTTTTTCCTTCTTTGTTTTTTCAAGACATGTTACTTTTGTGTAGCCCTGACTGTCCTGGAACATGCTCTGTAGACTAGGCTGGCTTTAAATTTACAGAGTTCCATCTGCCTCTGCCTTCTGAGTGCTGGGATTAAAGGCATGCACCACCATTGCCAAGCAAAAAAATAAATTTTTATTTCATTTGAAAACTTTTACATTAATTTATTTGTGTACTATGGTACGTGTGTGGAGGTTAGAGCAAAGCTTGAGGGAGTTGTTTCTCTCCAACTTTCCTACCATGTGGGTTCTGGGGATGCAACTCAGATTTTTAGTCCTGATGGCAAGCACCTTTATCTACTATCTCATTGTTCCAGGAATAATCTAATGTCATTTTTTTCTTTATTGATATTTATTGAGCTCTACATTTTTTCCTGCTCTCCTCCCTGCCTCTCCCCTCCCCCAAAGTCCCTATGCTCCCAATTTACTCAGGAGATCTTGTCTTTTTATACTTTCCCATGTATAATAGGTCTATGTAAGTCCCTCTTAGTGTCCTTATTGTTGTCTAAGTTCTCTGTGATTATGGTTTGTGGGCTAGCTTTCTTTGTTTTATGTTTAAAAACAACTTATGAGTGAGTACATGTGACAGTTGTCTTTCTGTGTCTGGGTTACCTTACTCAAAATAATGTTTTCTAGTTCCATCCATTTTCCTGCAAAATTCAAGCTGTCATTATTTTTTTCTGCAGTGTAGTTCTCCATTATGTAAATGTACCACAATTTCTTTATCCATTCTTCGGTCAAGGGACATTTAGGTTGTTTCCAGGTCCTGGCTATGACAAACAAAGCTGCTATGAACATAATTGAGCACATTTCCTTGTGGCACGATTGAGCATCCTTTGGATATATACCTAAAAGTGCTATTATTGGGTCTTGAGGAAGGTTGTTTCCTAATTTTCTGAGAAATCTCCACACTGACATCCAAAGGGGTTGTACCAGCTTGCATTCCCACCAGC
>JAQHUG010000310.1:407914-424975 GCA_028555095.1 Dicrostonyx torquatus
AGTGGTGTTATATTCTACAGGACTTGAGTGTACAGGTAGTGGTGTTATATTCTACAGGACTTGAGTGTACAGGTAGTGGTGTTATATTCTACAGGACTTGAGTGTACAGGTAGTGGTGTTGACTTCTACAGTCTCTTGAGTGCATTTGAGGTTATACAGGAGATGGAAATTCAGTCTCTCATCACTGAGTCTTTCCTTAGTGCTGGATTCCTTTCTTCCCAATGTGGTGAACTTGATTTCAGAGACAAATTTATTTTCTGTTTAACCACAGTTAGGACATGACTTGATAAATTGTAGGAACTCAATGTATTTGTGTTTATTAGGCATATTGATTCATAAATACATTTTGATCTGGAGATGAAAAACTATTTCTGTGTAGTTTTTCAGTTGAGAAAAATATTACTGTTAAACAAAAATAAAGGAAATGTGCTAAAAACAAAATTTATTATTTCTTGCTGCTAATTGTTCTTGTATTTTGTAGGTGGCTCATTTTTACAATTCCATTGATCAACAGATGATTCAAAGTCAGAGGCCTATGATGCTGCAGTCTGCATTAGCATTTGAGCAGATAATTAAGGTAAGATCTCTTGCCTTATGATGTAGTTGGATAGGTTCTTTCTCAGTTCTCAGTCCACTACCAGTCCCTGGGCAAGCTTCAGTGCATTCTGTCTCCAAGGATTTTCTTAGTGAGGAATTCCCCACTGTAGATGTAAGGAATTACAATGCTTCACATACTTGGGTATTGGTTTTGATGAGCTACATTAATATATATATATTAATATATATACTATATATATTGTATTATATAATGTATATATAATATACAACTTACGTGCTATTGTATTCTTTTCCACTAAGTTTGAGATTCTGGTGTACAGAAGTTTTGGCTTTTTTTAAAAAACTATCTCCAGATTTTGTAACTTAAGACTTGTTTATGTTCTTTTTAATTTAAATATCCACATATAGGAAATTGGGAAAATTCACAATAGTTTTTAAATCTACATGGTACTCTGTGACAGCAAACATTTTGAAATTTATACTTTTAATTTTCATAGAGATCAGTGTTAAGAATAATTGGGATTATAACATAAAATTAAACCTTTTTGGAAAAAGAAATGGATCTGAATGCTATTGCTTATTGCGTTGTAGAATTCAAAGGCAGGAAGTGGAGGCAAATCACAGATTACTTGGGACAACCCTAAAGAATTAGAAGGCTATATCCAGAAACTGCAAAATGCTGCTGAGCGACTTGCTACAGAAAACAGAAAGCTGAGAAAGTGGCACACTACATTTTGTGAGAAGGTATATCTTATTTATAGAATTTATCATACTATGAATAGAACTGAATAAAAATAATTTGTATATAACTACATTTTTTCTTTTGAAGTAATTTGAGATCTAAAGTGGTACCAATAGTTTGTTTCCCTTTATCTGACTTCTGCTGTAACTGCGAACGTAGCAGATACAGATGTCTGTACCAGGAAGTCAGCCTTTGGGACTTGTACATTGTATGTCCTGTGAGCACAGATCCCTGCTTTCCACTTTGCCCCTCGTAACTGAGTGTACGTGGTGCTCTCCTCATGAGCCTGCAGTGGTGGCGGAAACAGTCCCAAAGTGATGTTTTGCCCTTCTCAGTATGGAGAGGTTATAGGGGGTGAGTAGTACATCATCACTTGACTGCGATGGCTGAGTCACTGGGAAGTTCTGTCTTCCTAACAGGTAGTCATTCTTATGAATATTGACCTGCTTCGGCAGCAGCAGCGTTGGAAGGATGGGCTGCAGGAACTGAGGACTGGCTTAGCAAGTGTGGCAGCACAGGTGCGTGGGTTGTGCTTTGCAGTTCTGTCTTTGGGAGTCTGGATGTATGGCTTGGTGCCAATTGCATACATTGTTATAGACCTCTCGGTACCTCTAGCAAATACAGAATTCTCTGACCGACTCACATGCAGATGCCATGAATGGCAGTGAATTTGCTAACATTGTGAAGGGAAGCTTCTGTGTGCCTCACAGAATGCGAAGTCCAATCTCGTACGCCTTGCTCCTGACTTGGTGCTTACAAATTTGCTGTTTGCTGTTCTTTTTCTAGAGACTAACATCTGCAGAATATAAGTTAGGTTCAAAACGCAGTCCATGTGATGTAACTGTTGGGGTTCTTTTTCTTCTTAGAACACATTTTCATGTGGCGACATGAGTGAGTCAGCTGTTTTATATATTTTCTAGTTCTCAGGATTTAAAGAAAAAGCCCAAAGTTCCAGAATGAATGTCTTCAGGCTTTATGAAAGCAAACAACAATATCAAACAAAAGCCAACTATTTTAACAGTCTATTTTAAATTTCTAAATTTTAAAATAGTCAATGAATTATTATGGACTAGGAAATGAAGTGTGATACTTTTTTGAGAACTTTGAAAAAATATAGAAAAATTTACGAAGTACACTACTTGTAAAACCAGCTTCAAATAAAAACATAATGTTGGCTTGAGTTTTTTAATTTTAACGAGTCTCTTGTATAGTATTTATACTGTGAGGTTTTTGTGTTGAATATTTCATAAGCCATCTTACTAAAAGTGGCAATTAAGAGTTGCATATTTTAAAATATTTAAAGTGAGTTTTAATCTGTCAAGTGTGCTTTATGTGGCTTGAAAATCATAAGTTAAGAAAACCATTTTGTACCGGTTTTCAAACTGAAAAGGTGAATGACATTTCAGGGGTTCCAGGCCAGCGACATGCAGGCTTGGAGGCAGCACTGGAACCACCAGCTCTACAAGGCCCTGGAGCACCAGTATCAGATGGGCCTGGAGGCGCTGAATGAGAACCTGCCCGAGATAAATGTGGACTTAACCTACAAGTGAGATGCTTTGCAGTCCTGATTTATTTTGCAAGTTAAATTTTTGTAATAATTTCTATTTTAAGTTATATAATTTTAAAGGATTTAGAATGTCATTCATACTGTCTTTTCAGACAGGGAAGGTTACAATTTAGGCCTCCTTTTGAAGAAATCCGGGCTAAATATTACAGAGAAATGAAGAGGTTCATCGGCATTCCCAATCAGTTTAAGGGAGTGGGCGAGACTGGAGATGAGTCAATATTTTCTGTTATGATTGATAGAAATGCAAGTGGATTTCTGACTATTTATGGCAAAGCAGAAGATCTGTTTCGAAGGCTGTCAGCTGTGTTACACCAACACAAGGTACAGAACATGTGAATTTCTACCCTTGTCAGAGATGTTACTGATTTAGTACGTCTACAAATTAATATTTTCTCCATGGTGAAATGAACTTGAAATGTGTAAACCGGGGAGGTGGTTTTATGGACCCTCAACCTAGGTTTATGCTACAAAGGGAAAGGAGTGATGGCCAATTTTGTTTTTATTTTACGATGTTTGGGAAACTAGCTTTGTTTTCTTTTAAATCAGCTCAGTGTGTGATTGACATTTGTATCAATTTTAATTCTGAAGACAATATATTTTGAGCGAGAGTGCTTAAATGCTAATTTAATTCCAGAGATTAAGGATGTACGTTTTGTTTCTGTGGGAGTGTAGGTGTGCTTGCACAAGCCTAGGTGGTATACATCTGGCCTGTGTAAAGTGTCACTCTGACGTGATGGCTACTGTGACTGTTTCTGAGTAAGTGTGATACTCAGCAACTCGAGAGTCCGCGCTCTCCTCTTAGTGCTCACTTGTGCTGCAGAGTCATGGTCAGAAACTTGGCCAGTTCCTCGGCTGCACTTGCACTGTGAATGCCTGTGGGTTAGATTTCTAGGCTCACACTTGTAGATCTGTAAGTTGTACTTTGTAGGAGTGATTTTGGACTCGGATTATATATATATTAATCTGAGAAGAGATTCTAAAACAGTTTATATTCCTCACTTTGTTGGTCCTAATCAGTGGACCCTACTCTTTCAGTATCAACTTTTCCCTTTGATTAATACGGTTTCCTTCTTTACATAGGAATGGGTTGTAATTGGACAAGTTGACATGGAAGCTCTGGTGGAAAAGCACCTTTTGACTGTGCATGATTGGGAGAGGAATTTTAAAGCACTGAAGATAAAAGGAAAGGAAGTTGAGCGGCTCCCCAGGTATGAGAAGCTGAGATGCTTCTGTGGCAGTAGTCGTGACGTAGCCCTGCTGGGAATGTGGGCGCCAGTCTCTGGGGGGGATTTCCTCAGGGTTAGCCCAGCTTTGTGAGACTGCATGCCTTTGCTACCTGAAATTGCACCTGCTGAAGCTGTTTGGACAATGAATTCCATGAGAATGAACTTGTCACCTAGGACAGATAGCATCCAGAACCCTTATTAACTTACTTTTCCTGTTAGTAAATGTTTGGTGAGTACTGGGACCACAAAGAACTTTACATAAATACGTTGTCCATGCTAGGCAATTGCTCTGTCCCTGAACTACACCCCAGGTTCTCATTAATTGTCCAATCTATCTTGGAAGTTAGCTGTCTTCCTGCCTTGTGCTCTTGAGTACCTGAGACTATAAGCATGTGTCACCAGTACCATTATTTAATATACTTAGCTTGTTTCTAAGGTTTCACAGTTAATACCTTGAGAATGCGTTGGCATATGGCTTAAACATTTCCTTTGGACTGGGTGTGGTCATATATCTATAATTGGAAAGGGGAGGTGAAAGAGGATAAAGACTTCAAGGCTGTTTTAGCTATTGAGGGAATTCAAAGCTAGCCTGGCTGTGAGAAGCTGAAAAGAAAAGATTTTTATTTTTTAATTTTTTTTATCTTTTGAGATTATAAGATAATTACATCATCCCCCCCCCCATCCAGCCTTCCCATATACCCCTGTTGCTCTCTTTGAAATTCATGGCCTCTTTTTTCCCTTTAATTGTGATGTTTCGTGTGTATATTCCTAAGTATGTGAGTACAGCCTGCTCGGTCATATAATATTACTTGTGTGTCTGTTTGCAGTGATGACCGTTTGGTATTAGATAACAACTGGTGTGCTCTTTTCTGGGGAAGACTGTTTCTCTTGCTCCCAGTGTTCCTTAGCTGCCTGTAGTTCTTTGTGTAGGATCGAAGCCTTGTGTGCTTTCCCTGTCTGCTTTGGCATGTCTCTTGTTAGGCAGCCATGTCGATGAGACTTAGCTTCTGACATTACCAGGAGATGCAGGCTCAGTACAACTCCTGACTCTCCGGCTCTTACAGTCTCCCCTACCCCCCTCCTCAGCAACCCCTGAGCCTTAGGTGTGGGAGTGTGTTGTAGATGCATCCATTGGGACTGGGTTCCATAGCTCTACGTTTTGATTGGTTGTGTGTAGTTGTCTTCTTCTGCTGCAAAGGGAAGATGTGAGGGTTGCATTTATCTGTGGGTGTAAGGACAAATGTTTAGAATGTAGCTAGGGATTATGCTGATTTAGTAAAGTGACAGTTGTACGTTCTCTTCCAAGATCCATGTTAAGATAAATTCTAAAGGTAGACCATGGTCACACATGCTCCTAATCCCAGCACTGGAGGTAGAGATGGGAGGTTGGTTAAGGCCAACCTCACGTGAGTACGCCTTGTCTCAAGTCAAACAAGCAAACAAAAAGACTCACGATCTGAATGGAGAGTTCTTGAGACAAATATATCTTTCCTAAAATTATGACTGAAATGCTCTTGATAATTTTTTTTTTTTGAAATTGCATAGCCCAGGCTGGCCTTGAACTCTGTTGTAGCAAGGATGACGGCAGACTTGTAGTCCCCTCCCTCCCTCTCTTCAGTGCTGGCAGAGAAGTGTCACTGCGCCTGGCTTCCTTTGAATGTTAATACTCCCAACTTTTCTAAAAGTTTTCTTTGTCTACAAATTGAAGACTAATTTAAAAATTAACTGTTTTTTCCTTTTTTGTCAATTTTGTAGTTATAAAACGGCTTTGTTGGCTTTATTTTTTTTTAATAATCTGTATTCATTCCATATTCTATTTTTTTACCCTTATTTATATTTTGGTTATAAAATAATTACTTTATAAATATGAAATAAATATATGCTGAAACAATTAGAACTTGTAAATATTTAAATATATTCTATTGCTGGTGTTTAACCTTTCATAATTTTTAAAAATGGTTATATTTCATGATTGAAAATTAGTACTTTAAGCCTGGTTCTGTGACATTTGCATCTATCCCCAGCACTCAGGAGTCTGAGGCAGGAGGATTATGAGTTTGAGGTCAGACTGGGAGACCTTGTCAAGCAAACGAGCAAAAAATTCAGTCAATGAAACAGGTAAACAAAGAACATCGGTGCTAAGTGGACTTACTGACTAGGAAGCTAGGTTGTGTAGAGAAGGACTTTGATGGATTTGTTGAAGTGTGCGCTAACTCCTGTGTCTGTGGGCCCCCAGTGCTGTCAAGGTGGACTGTCTCAGCATCAACTGCAGCCCTGTGAAGACTGTGATTGATGACCTCATCCAGAAGCTGTTCGATCTGCTGGTCCTTTCTCTGAAGAAGTCCATCCAGAGTAAAGTCCTGTGATCACTTTGTGTGTTTAGAGCCATAGTTTCTATAGTTACAACATGGCACTCTCAATTACTGGTTAAAACTGAGCTAGGATGTCTTCTTAAATAAAATATCCTCAAAATGATAATTTTAAGAAAGTAGGAAAATTCTCATTTGTCTTTTAAACGTATAAAAATCTCAGACAGTTTTATTATTAGAAGTCTAGATAGTACTAATTTGTATGTAATTGAGAATGATAATAATTTCGACATATTTGTTCTTATTTCTCTAAATGGTTATTTGAAGCATTGTTTCAGATTGTTAGTAAATATAACTAGGAAGGAATACATTTTAGGTTTGTTTTTGTCAAAATTTTCATTAATTTCTTTTTAGTTGTGTAGAGTGCTTTACCTGTATGTGTACCCCCTTCGTGCCTGTTGCCCATGGAGACAGGAACTGGAGTATGGATGGTTGTGAGCCTCTGTGTGGGTGCTAGGAGCTGAAGCTTGCTTCTCTGCAAGAGCAGCGAGTGCTCGTAACTGCTGAGCCCTTTCTCCTGCCCCCTCTCAGAAAGTTCAGGTGTGCTGTGAACAACTTCCCTCTCAGTCCTCATTTCAAGCTGCTGCCATGAAAGTGCGTGATAGCGGAGACTGTGGCTCATATATGACTGTGTATGTAGTGACTGCTCTGGGCCTCTTGATTTAGCAGTCACGTAACCAGAACTCAGCACGTGGTTTGCTAACAATGGTGTGTCATCCCTTTCAGCGCATATATATGAAATTGATACTTTCATCACTGAGGCTATGAAGATCTTAGCAATAATACCTCAGTCTGTGGAAGAAATAGGGGATACAAATTTACAGTATAGTAACCTGCAGGATCGGAGGCCAGAGGTGAGAATACAAAGCAATTATTGTCGTCCTTACTTTATAGACATGTGTAAATTAGGTATTTTATGTGATAGTTAGACCTGTGTAATCTCATCATGGTGAAGAGGTCTGTGGGATGTGATCTAACTGGGCAGCTCAGGATTAGATGGTGGTGTAGTGACGTAGTATCAGTGCCTTTGTATTAATCTAGAGGTGTTTACAGCCTTGCTGCAGATACGATGTTAGAACAGAGACAGAAGAGACACACAAGGGAGAGCTCACAGTTAAAGAAGGGAGGTGAGATTGGTCAAAGCAGAATCCAGAAGGACCAAGGCAGCATAAATGATTAAAGTTTTGTTCAGAACAAGAAGGAAGAAGACTCTGAATTGTTTAGAAACTTCAGAAAAGGTTAACAGGTCACCTTGGTGAATGCTGTCAGTCTTTCTTCAGTATACTGTCTGTGTGGCCACTAGTGCGCAGGCCTTTGTCCTTTCTAGTCCTGGCCTCTGTTCATGAAGGATATTGAACTTGGCCAAGGGCCTCTTTTACCTCTGTGGAAATGATCCCATTGTTTCTGTTCCCTAGTCTGTTTATCTGCTCGCTTGGCTGATCTTGGTTGTCAGTGTGCCACACTTGGAAGGAAGGAACCTCAAGAACCACTTCCATAAGATTGTCCCATGGACTTAAGGGTCATTGTCCTGATTGCTAATTGAGCAGGAAGGCCCAGCCCACTGTGGAAGGTCCATCCCTAGGCAGGCAGCCTGGGCAGTTTTGGACAAGTGAGTCAGTAAGCAGCATTCTCTGTGGGCTTGGCTTAGATTTCTGCCTTCAGTGCCTGGCTGGACTTCCCTAGGCGAAGGACTATCTATTGAAAATGTTAGATGGAATAAACTCTTTCCTCCCCAAGTTGTTTTGGTCATCGTGTTTAGCCACAGCAAGAGAAAGCAAACACAGACAACACTGTATGACCTTTATAGGTTCGAATTTGCTAAGCTTAATTATGGAGTGTAACCAACAGTAATGCTGTTGAACTCAGTTGGCAAATATTTTCCTGAGAATTTTTGTGACTATGTTCATAAAATTAGTCTGTATGTTTCTTTTTTTCGTATGTCTTTATCTGGTTTTGGTCACAGGCAAACCTTTATTTATTTATTTATTTATTTATTTCCTTGCTTATTTATTTATTTGTTTGTTTGTCTATTAGGCATGGATAGTTTCTTATTGTCCACAGTAGACTTGAGTTCAATTATGTAGTGGAGTATATGCCCTTGAATTTCTGGTTCTTTTGCCTTTACCTCCCAATTATTATTTTTCATTCCTTTTGAATTCTGGAAAATTATAGTGTGTTTATTAACTTAGTAATAAGCATCAGAAACCTTATATCTGGGAGTTTAACAAATTATTTAAAAGCAAAAACCTTTTAGAATTTTATTTCATTTTAAAATAAAAAATGAAATAAGAATCAAAGTAATGAAATCTTGAGGGACTGATAAAATGATCCATTGCTTCTTTTAACCCTCAGATTTTGCCCTTGTTTCAAGAAGCTGAAGACAAAAACAGGCTTCTGCGAACTGTGGCAGGTGGCGGGGTGGAAACGGTGAGCAGTCTGAGAGCCAAGTGGGACAAATTCGAGCTGATGATGGAAAGCCACCAACTTATGATTAAAGATCAGGTGAGAACCGGCTGCTCTGAGTGTGCCTGCATATAATGAGTGTCGTCTGGCTTCAGGAGTTCAGTGCTGCTGCTGGGACTGACCTCCGGCAGTTCTTATTACAGTGTTTCCAAGCTTTCTCTAAATGACAGTTTCACAGGAGTGTCTTTGGTAGCATTTCTCTACAAGCGAAAACAATGCCTCTGTGTCTGGCCTTTTGTCTGAAGCCCACACTAGCTGAATTAAATTGGCCACCTCCGCGTGTTGTCTAAGGTGTTTTACTGTCCACTTACTCTTTATTGGGAAGCGGAAGGAGACAGTGCCATCTGACGTCTAGGCACAGCCCAAGGCGCACACGCCTGTCTGTGCTGCAGATGTTGTTGACTGACTCGTCTTCACTCATGGCGCAGACGACCGAGAAGTAGCCCCTTAGTTAAGAGTGTGCGCAGGCAGGACAGCGGCTTGTGGTTTATTTTATGTGTGTGGATGTTTTGGCAGCATGTGTGTCTGTGTGCCTGGTGCTCCTCGAGGGCCAAAGAGGATGCTTGATCCGCTAGAACCGAAGTTACAGATGACTGTGAACCACCGTATGGGTGTAGGGAATCCCAGGTTCTCAGGAAGAGCAGCTATCCCTCAGCCAACCCCGAACTGTTTTTAATATGGTGTCACTTTTTTTGATAATTGTAGGCACACTGTGAACTCCTAGAATTGTTTAGTGTTTATAGTTGACACTTATTTATCATTACTGTAAATTTATATTTTGATTTTTGTTACTAGATTACTTTATTATAATTGGACTTGACAGGATAAAAAAAACAGTCATTCAGTGTTGACATTTCCCTCATTTTTTTTAAAAAAAAAATGCTGAAAGTGAAATGTGGAAACCGAGGTATTCTTCTGTGTTGAGTCCTTGGATCTGCTTCCAGATTGAAGTCATGAAAGGAAATGTGAAGTCCCGCCTGCAGACCTATCACCAGGAGCTGGAGAAGTTTAGAGCGCGCTGGGAGCAGCTGAAACCTGGGGACGAGCTCATTGAAGCCGGCCGGCCCAGCACCCTGGGTCAGAGCGCAAAGGCCATAAAGGAGAAAAAGCTGGAGTTCGATGATCTCGAAGTCCTAAGAAAGAAGCTAGTGTAAGTGTTTTCAATTCATGGTGCTTATTTTGAAAAGACATTTTATGCCTTTGTACTTGGCTTCCTAGCTGTAATTATAGTTATTTGGTACCTTTCTTCATAAACTTCAGAAAGTTTAAGACTACAAACAACCTGTTAAACCGCCGCATTCTCAGAAGCTGTGATTGAACCGTATAAGGATATTAAGATAAATTCAAAGAAGGACTTGTGAGAGGTTAGAACATTAACTTAGCTTACATGTTAAATCCAGAGGCTCTAATATTGTTTTGATATTATTCTATTTAAAAATGGAATATTTAATTTTAAGAAAAATACTGCTAATGCCTCTTTCCAAACTGAACCTGGGTGTTGGGGACAGGAGCCTTTTCACAAGCATGGGGATTGAATCTCCGACCTCCTACAGAGTTGGGCCTGGCCTGTGTTGCTCTAGCGCCCGGGCTCGAAGCACAGATTTGACCATGCTTGGGCTGACTGACTGCGCAGCTTACACAAACACTGGGAGTCCAGGTTCAGTGAGAGAGCATGTCTCAGAAGAGCATGTCTGACATACCTCTCTGGGGTATACACACACACACGCACGCGCACACACACACACCTCTCTGGTACACACACACACACACACGCACGCACGCACGCCAGTCAGACATTTCATAAGACAAGTAGGAACTATGCTGCTGACTCTTCTTAACAGTCACAGCAAATGCTGATTTGTGCGGTGTCTTCCATAGGCAGCCCTGGGATGAGTGAGTAGACTTTAATCACACTGAGTACATGGTAGTATACTTAGTAGAAGGGGGTCTTATATTCAACTGAGAAGATATTTTGTCAGGTCAGTCTATAAATGTATAAAGCAAACATTTACAAACAATTATAAACATAAAAAATCTCTACATGTGTTGTTTTTACATGATAGCTTTGGAAGAGTACCCATAGCATGAGTAAAGTAAAATTCTCACATAAAGTAGGCTCCTGTCCCTGTGTATTTCAACTGCAGAATGTGGCTAAGGAAATTGTCATCTGACAGTTTTTCTTTTTGTATAAATTCAGTATTTTGATATTTATTTCTGTAGTGATGACTGCCATCATTTTGGACTAGAGGAGCCCAACTTCTCTCTGGCATATAGCATCTCTAAGGATATAGAGAGCTGTGCGCAAATCTGGGCTCTTTATGAGGAGTTCCAGCAAGGTCTCCAGGAAATGGCCAATGAAGATTGGATTTCTTACCGGTTTGATTCCTAAGCAATATTTATGTTCTTATAATTTGCTCATTTTTTGGAGGAAGTATGAATTTTAATATGTGCTCATGCTCTTTTACAGGTCTAAGACCTATCTGTTTGAGGAATTTTTGATGAGCTGGCATGACAGATTGAGGAAAGTTACAGAACATTCAGTCATGACAGTGAAGTTGCAGTCAGAAGTTGACAGATATAAAGTAAGGTTGTTTTCTTTACTTGGTACTTGAAAATGATATTTGGAGTCATTGTTTATCTTTTTATTATTTACTGTTTGAATCATAATTTATTTTCCAATTAAAATTTTCCATTATATGAAAAAGGGAAAATACATAAATTTTAAAAATTATAGATATAGCTCTGCTAATAGCTGGAAAGCAATATAATTATGGAATGTAATTTTTTTCTTTGTTTTCTTGTTTTTTTATTTTTTATTTTTATTTATTTTTTTTTTTTAAGAGATAGGGTTTCTCTGTGTAGTCCTAGCTGTCCTGGAACTTACTCTGTAGACCAGATTAGCTTCAAACTTGGAGAGCAGCCTGCCTCTGTGTGCTAGGTGCTGGAATTAAAGGTGTGTGACACCACTGCCCAGCTAGGTTTTGGTTTTGCATCAATAGGAATTATACATAGGGCTTTTTGCAGTAGTGGGGATTAAGGCTAGGGCCAGACCTATGCTGTACCAACTGAGCTATATTCCTTTAGGATTTGTATTTGCTATTGGGGTGTTTATGTGTCCCAGAAAGCAGGGTATATTCTCTCATGTTTTAAAATTTATTAAACTACAAATATAATGTATATTTGTTTATAGTAATGTTTAATAACAAACCTTATATATTCTATTTAAGACTTTGATTGCAAGATTATTAAATAATTAAAATTACTTATGAAATTGCATTATAAGTGTAAATAACTTGAATTTTGTGAATTTTGCACATGAACTTATGTGTAAGTCTTCTCTGTTTCTTTTCTGATAGATTATAATTCCTATCTTGAAGTATGTGAGAGGGGAGCATCTTTCTCCAGACCACTGGCTTGACCTCTTTCGTCTGCTTGGCCTTCCTCGAGGGACCAGTCTGGAGAAATTACTGTTTGGTGACCTGCTCCGAGTCGCTGATACAATTGTGGAGAAAGCCTCAGACCTTAAAGTGAGGCTTGGACTCTGCTAGTCCTTTTTATTTAGCATCTGTTCTTCCTACAGAGCAGTAACTGTGTTCGTTATTTCATTATTCATGGTTGGTAATGCATTGGACTGTTGGGACCTGTTAGACGAGGTTATGGAAACCCTAGTAGTGGCCCCTGCTTACAGGAGGGAAAATGTGCACTATTGATACTTCGTTAGAGAAGGAAGTCAGCCGCATGAACAATGCTAGCAGAGAAGAGTCATTTGACATTTAGTGTGCTTAAGTCACATGACATACTGTGGGCAGAAGCTAGAGGACAAGAGGCCCTGCAGGTAAACTAATGACAGGCTGGTTACCAACCATGGCAGGAAAATGTCTCAAGGAAAATTAGACTACAGTTGTTGGGAAATATTCTGTCACACTGTGAACCCTGAGTTTGCATTTGCATTAATTAAATAAAATTAACATTGGGTCAGGAGGGTGACTTAGCAACTAGTTGACAGAAAGTAATCATAGAGCATCAGAGGGCATCCAGGAGAGATAGAGAGACACACTGGAGGGAGGGGTTTTGAGTGGTTAGGAATTTTTTGTTTTGGTGGAGCAGAAGGACGTGTGTGTGTGTGTGTGTGTGTGTGTGTGTGTGTGTGTGTGTTTTGGGAGATGCCAGCAAGGAGAGAAGATTAGTTAGTTGCTACTCAGCCTCTCTGAGCTCACAGGTTTTCACCCCAGCCTTTGAATCTCAAGTCTTATTTATAATGGTAGAGATTTAGTTAAAACTATGCCTGCAGGTACAGAATTCCCACCAGTTTGTGGCCGGAGCAGCCAAGTTGCTGCAGGAGAAGCAGGCTGGTAACTGTGGAGTTGCAATTGCTGTCTGAGATAGCAGTAGAGTAGGGTGCGGCCCCGTGCCTAAGATAAACAACATGCAGATGGCCAGGAGCTGTGTGCTGTGTTTTGTCCACCAGTGATAAAATAGGCTGCTTTGGATGCTTTATTACTTTATCTCCTATAAAAATGTAAGTCTTTATGTCTGTTACTAATCCTAGAGCATGCCATTCATCTGTGAGGTTGTGACAAGAGTCCTGCACAGAGGAACCACATCTGATGCAAAGAGTTTACAGGAAATTTTCCATAATATTCGGATTGTTCTAGGTTCCCAAATTTTGGCCATTTCTTCTGTCAACTTTCAGTTGTGGATACATGATTTTTTTCCCTGTTTTATTTTTTAGTCGTATGTTCCTTGTTGTGTTCTAAGTGTGTGTTGTGTGTGTGTGTGTGTGTGTGTGTGTGTGTGTGGCCATGCACATACATGTGGAGCAAGACGCTGGTGCCAGGTGTCTTTCCACCTTACACTGTGAGGTAGGGTCACTTGTTGAGTGTGGAGCTTACCAGTGGGTAGGCTGGCTGCCTGGGAAGGCCTCCTGGATGCTCCTGTCTCTACAGATGGTGCTGCTGTTACAGATGTGTGCTTCTGTGCCTGACCTTTATGTGGATGCTGGGCATCCGGACTTGGCGTTTTATCCGTTAAGCCCTAGTCCCCCTCTTCAGACTTGAACAGCATAAAGCAGAACTTTGTATGTATTTGATCATGTGCACATGAGTGCTTAACATCTAATATGTGTGATACAGTAGTCAGTTATTTTCTAGGATTATATGTAAAAATGTATCTAACTTTTTCCTAATGGTGAAATCCATATAATATTTTTTATAAGACTGTATATGTGTGTATACACATATATGTATATGCTTGTTTTTGGTGTAGCGCAGATTGAGACAGTATAATCAGTCTTAGCTGGCCTTAAACTGTGCTGCTGAGGAGGACATGGAATTCCTTGATACTCCTGCCTCATTTCCCGAGGGCTAGGTTTATAGGCGTGAACCACTATACCCCACTACAGTATATTTCTTATGATTTATTTATGGGATAATTAATTTTAAAATAACAAGTATTTATCTTTCTTGTTAATAGGATTTAAATAGTCGGGCGCAAGGGGAAGTTACCATCAGAGAAGCCTTGCGCGAACTTGATCTGTGGGGAGTTGGAGCAGTGTTCTCCCTGATTGATTATGAAGACAGCCAGAATCGAACTATCAAGCTGATTAAAGACTGGAAAGACATCGTAAATCAGGTTGGAGATAACAGATGCCTTCTTCAGTCTTTAAAAGATTCTCCATATTACAAAGGATTTGAAGATAAAGTATCAATTTGGGAACGAAAACTTGCCCAGTTAGATGAGTACCTGCAGAATTTAAATCATATTCAGAGAAAATGGGTGTACTTGGAGCCCATTTTTGGCCGTGGAGCTTTGCCTAAAGAACAGACACGCTTCAACAAAGTTGATGAAGATTTTAGGTCAGTACAGCTCCGTAGACATAGGCATATGACGACATTCCTCACGCTGGGAAGTGCTCCGTATGAATGATGTCCTGGGTGTACTCCGTCTGTCCTGCAGTCAGCCCTCTGCAGTGCTGCTTTCCTCTTCTGCCATCCCTCATTTATGTACTTAACTGGTGCTCCCCTATTTCCTGCGTGACAGGAAGCCTCCCTGCGGGCTTCTTCACAAGTGGTACAATCATTTCTTTTTGTTTGCTGAGACCTTGCGTGCAGGGACAGCTGAAGCTTCTCTTGTGAGTTTTCAACCTCACCGTCCTCGGGCCTCAGGTGAACCTGGTCCTCCAGCTTACACCCGGCCGGGCCCCAGTGCTCTTGTCGCCCTTCTCCGCAAGTTCTGCCACCTGCTGTTGCCCGCAGGACACAGGCAGATTGTTGTCTTTGATTTTCCCCACCCCAAAGTAGTTATTAAGTCTGTGTTCTCATTTCTGTCTCTCACATAGGTGCTGCATTAGCCTTCCAACTTTTTCTTCTTGAAGTTTAGCAAGAATAATCATTTAAAATGAAGTTTCCTTGTTTTAATTTTTTTTTTTTTTTTACTGTAATTAAACTTTGTAACATTGCACTGAGGATAAAGCGTATGTGTCCCTTGTCATCTCTCCGGCCTCTACTCCAGTGTCTTAGGTCCATGTAGTTGTTTCCCAGGACCTCAGTCATAAATTCTTCCTTTGTTTATTCAACATGCATATCTCAGCTTAAGTCAAAGTCCTAATAGTCACTGTGCCGACGCTCTGCGCCTTTTCTTTGTGGTGTTTATTATACTTAAGTATTTTAAGGTATTACTTAATATCCTTCTGTGTTACTGGACATAGGATTTAATAGTTATTGAATGAATGACTGACTGAATGAATGAAGATTTGTAATATTTGATGAAAAATTGCAATGACATTAATTTTAACATAGTTTATTAGAAGCATGATAAATTATTATTATAAATGCTTTTTTTAAAACTTTTTTTTATGTTGCTATTTTTTAAAGATTTTATTTATTTATTAAGTATACAGTGTTCTGCCAGAAGAGAGCACCATATCTCGTTGCAAATGGTTGTGAACCACCATGTGGTTGCTGGGGATTGAAGTCAGGACCTCTGGAAGAACAGCCAGTGCTCTTAACCTCTGAGCCATCTCTCCAGCCCATAAATGCTGTTCTTAATTTGAAACATGAAAATTCTTTCATTTAAGGCAGAAATCTTAACATGAATATGAAAATAATTTTTATTTTGTAGATCAATAATGATGGACATCAGGAAAGACAACAGAGTTGCCACATTGACTACTCATGCAGGAATCCGAAATGCTCTGCTAACAATCCTTGATCAGCTTCAAAGATGTCAGAAATCCTTAAATGAATTTTTGGAGGCATGTATGCTTATTTTAGGCTTTAATAAATCATGATATATTCAATATCTTAATTACTGAAAAGAGAAAAATCTTTTTTTTTTCTTTTCTTCTTCATTAGGAAAAGCGGTCAGCATTTCCAAGATTTTATTTTATTGGTGATGATGACTTGTTAGAAATCCTGGGCCAGTCCACTAACCCGTCAGTGATCCAGTCCCATCTGAAGAAGCTGTTTGCTGGTAGGGATCAACATTATGTCGACAAATGCTGAGTTTTAACTGTTTTCAGGCATAATATTATGCCCTTCAGCGAGCACATTCATACCCCCACCTTTGAGCAGTGCGTGAGGCTAGTAAGATAGTGAGTACAACATATGCAGTGTCATCTTCTGTAACGACATAAGTGCAGTGCAGTAACGATGTCTCTGAGGGGTGCAGAGGGCAGAGGCTGTGCAAAGCCTGAAAGCAGAGGAGAAGGTTGAGGCTGAGGTGCTGGGGAATGAAAGACCATGGAGCTGAATTCTCAGTGCACTGCTGTTGTCACAGAGAGACTTGAATGCATTTAAAGCCGGGAGGGATATGTGTAGTGGCAATTATACAATGTTTGTATAATGGGAATTGGAACGAACACGATGAAAACTTAGTGCCTTTTGTTTTCCTGAATTTGAATCACTTTGGCTCCAGTGGTACTTTTGGAAATCACTAAGCTTCTTCAGAGAGTAACGACTGACTTTTTTTAGGTATACTATTTGGAAAAGAGCTGTATTTTCAAATTAATTTTAAAAAGTAATTGCTTTTTTTTAAAAAACCATTTACTATTTTTTATTTATAAAATAGTAAACTATATATATGTGCCTATGTGCCTAGGCTATATTACTATCATTTCTTTTTAAAAGTTTTTATCAG
>JAQHUG010000310.1:427305-442162 GCA_028555095.1 Dicrostonyx torquatus
ACTCATAAGTGGTTTTTAAACATAAAGCAAAGAAAACCACCCCACAAATCACAATCCCAGAGAACCTAGACAACAATGAGGACCCTAAGAGAGATATACATGGATCTAATCTACATGGGAAATAGAAAAAGACAAGATCTCCTGAGTAAATTGGGAGCATGGGGTTCATGGGAGAGGGTGAAGGGGAGGGGAGCAGAGAAAAATGTAGAGCTCAATAAAAATCAATAAATAAAAAAATCCAAACCAAAAGAAAAAGAAAAAGAAAAAATATAAGGTTTTATTGAAACATAGTCATGCATGTTAGCTTTCCATATTGGTTATAGTTGCTTTTGTGTTCTGAATTCTGACTTGTCATTGCTAGAGAACCTGGCCCATGGAACCTCAAATACTCTACCTTCTTTTTCATGATACATTTTCAGTGCTTGTGAACCTGAACCTGTAGGCGTGTCTGTCTGTACTCACCGCACTTGTGTAACCACCACTGTAAGATACACAACCTTTCCACAAGCCCAGGGAGTCCCTCGTGTTATCAGTCTTCTTCCATTCCACTGCCCAGACAGTTGCTGATCTCATGTGTACAGACCGATTTCTGACATTTCAAGGACTTTGTATAAGTAGAATCATCTCTATGCCCCCCCTTAGGATGATATTCATACGTGTGATGCATTAGATAAAAGCCAAAAAGGTTCAGATCCTGGAACCTTGCTGCACAGCTGTTGGTGATGTGTACCTTAGGTGCTCATTAATAGGTAGCATTTTTGGTTTAGAATAATGATTATACCATAGCTAGGGCTGCTGAGCACAGTGTAGTTGTGCTTTTGCCACAGGCTAGCCACTGTCATGTGATGTCTTTACTTTCTTAGTGGCTTTGGAGTTGTTTCTGATTTTTCTGGTCACCTCATGACCTGTTGGTTATGTCCCATTAACTGACATAACTAAAGTTATTTTCTGATAATGAATTTATCTATTTACTGTGTGCACTTTTTGATTATTTCAGTTTTGGGTTAAGATAAATAAAACTATTGTGAACTTTCATATATTTTTTGGATATATATTTTAAAAAGTATCTAAACATTTAGTTAAGGTAAATGTTTATGTAGACTTTGTGTGAAACTTTCTTGTCCAAAGAGATTGTGATGTTCTAGTCCATTGCCAAGAATGTATGCGAGTTAAGTGTCCTGACGGATTACTCTGTGCTGGTTGATTAGAATGCCAGTTCTTCCTGGCAAATGATGAAATTCAGTGACTAAACACACATACAAGTCAGGTATCTATATCAATAGTAGAACCATCAGTAAATGTTGTTATGGTTAGATGTTAATACAATATTTAAAATTCGTAATGAGAATACCCAGTGAAAGTATTTTTCCTTACTTTCCTTCATTAACACATTTAATACAAGGGCTACTACTATATATTTATGTCATCTACATTATAATCGTCTTGTATCTGAGTATGAGTATATGTGGGGTGTGGGTGTATATAGCAATGCGTCATTTTCCTTTAATTCTTGGTCTTTACAGTGCTGCTTTCAGTTAAGTTATTGTGCGTGTGGTGCTGGGGGTGTAATCCAGAGTCCTGTGCTTGATGGACTAGTGCTGTGTGCCCAACAGCACCCTGTGCCCGGCTGTTGACTTGATGGACTAGCGCTGTGTGCCCAACAGCACCCTGTGCCCGGCTGTTGACTTGATGGACTAGCGCTGTGTGCCCAACAGCACCCTGAGCCTGGCTGTTGCTTTTGTGTTGTAGGCATTAACAGTGTGTGCTTTGATGAGGAGTCCAAACATATAACTGCAATGAAGTCGCTGGAAGGAGAAGTTGTTCCTTTTAAAAACCAAGTTCTCCTGTCCAGTAACGTGGAGGTGAGCGGTCCTCGTTCATGGTCTATTAATCGAGTCTTTAAACATGTTGTGCCTTATGAGCTCCCAAAAGTTGTGGTATTAAAAGAGTGGGTATTTAGTTTTTGAAATACAGCATTTAATTCTATAAAGAACTTTAGTTCTGGAGTAAAAAGTACTAAAGGTACTTGCATCAGAATCTTTGTGTCAGTTCTGTGACACAAAGGAAATGGGAATCTTAGCTCTTGTTGCAAAGACATTCTTTTGAAAGGTAAATGGAATACTTAGCTTTAAATGCACTAGTCAGTTTGTGAAACATTTATTAAGTCTTAGGGTTTTATTTTTATTTTTTTATGAGTTTTGTGAGCTAATTTGTGTAAACAAGTTGACAGAAGCAGTCGGTTGTGTCATTTTGATTTGTAATCTTCAGGTTCAGACTTGGATTTCAAGCATTTCAATCAGGTGACTGAAAGCACTGGCATTTTCCAAGTAGCTGGCATTGTTGGTTATGAGTTTTGTGTTTTTCTTTCCCGCAGTTGGCAAAGCGGAGGGAGGGAGGAGTTTAGGATCTAAGATATGGACTAGATCAGCAAGGCAGTACAGTGGAAGTCGAGGTTCTGGGAACTTTTGTGATTAGCAGAAGAACATCTCTGTGGCCTACAGTGAGAGATTCCCATTTTGCATACAGGGTCTTGTGAAGCTTTAGCTTGCCTGGTCCTCATGTGCATCAGGTTGGACTCATGTCAGCCCCCTGCCTCACACTCTTGAGCAAACTACCACACCAAACTTCAGGTTTTCAGCTTTGACCTGTGTTCAGTACTGGCAAGTGCTTACAGATGAGTAAAAGCTGGAGCTTAGGAAAGGATGAGGAGCTGTAGTTTTCCTGCATCTACTTTTGTATATGCAAACTATTAAGTAGTGACTGATAGTGTTATTTTTCATAGCTATTGTTATTTAGCTTGTGTATGTGTGTGGGAATGTAGTGGGCAGAGCTAAGAGACAAACCTAGGGCTTTGTGCATGCTAGGCATGGTTCTGTCACCGAGTTACACACTTGCCAACTTACATTTTATCATGTTACCTATAATCAAGTGAGCAGATAAAAGTATTATTGGGACATTGAAGCAAAATCAGCTTAAAAGGCAGTCTGGTCCGCCCTCCTGTAGTATGTTCACCCTAATGAATCCCTCCTTTGTTAGATTTTCCTGATGAGGAACCCCTTCTATGGCTGAACTTTCCTGATGTCCAGAACACCAGGAGACTCAGCTAGTTGTTTGCCTGGGACTCCATAGGTTTGTCCTGATAATGAATTGACGGGGTTGCTGTGGGCATAGGTTTTTATATCAGACCAGTCAGTGGTACTCAGTACTGGCCCCCAGTGTGAGTGTTCACACTCAACATTGTCTTGTGAGGTAAAAAGAAACAACAACAAAACTGTTTTTCTCAAACTATTTAAATAATAATGATACAGCACATAGTGCATCTGCAGAGTATGGTCTCTAAGAAGTCACATCCCATCTTTGCTGAAGGAGTGTGGTTAGGCAGAGACTGTATTTATTTCATGACTCATACTTATGTTTTCTCCGTTCACTATCAGGCTTGGTTGAATGATTTGGCTTTGGAAATGAAGCAAACTTTGAAACAGTTGTTGAAAGAGTGTGTTACTGCTGGGAGGAGTTCACAGGGTGCCATCGACCCATCTCTGTTCCCTTCCCAGGTGAGAGTCTCTGCTGGGGTATGGTAGGCACGGGCTAGCTGCTTACGATAACTTGGTCCAGTACTTACCAACAATATATGTTCCTTTACAAACCCAGTCCTCTCCTCTCAGCCCTGAAGGGAGGGTGAAACACAACCACAGGCTATCTGCAGGCTCCATCAGTGCCCTGGGGGAAGTTTAGGGGGAGGGAATTGGGCAGAAGCTGATGTTCTGCCTCCTGGTCACTGAAGAGGAGGGTTTGTACCACTGCTGTCCCATCCCTCTGCCCTTCTCATGGGGTCATCTCAGATGCTGGAGCTGGGAGGAACTTAGATGAAGTACAGTCACACTGACCTAGAGTACTGGCTAGGAGCATCAAAGCCAGGCCTCATGGTGGGTTATGGAGATGGCTGCAAGCAACGTTAACAGCAGTGCCTGCCTGCAACACTGGGTTCTCGATGCAGTGCCTTGTATTCCTGTTCTTGGGGGTGGAGTGACGGAGCACTAGTAATGCTTGGGTTCAGGGTGTTGCTTTGTTTAGGATTTGGCCAGATCAGTGTTAACAGGTGTAGGCTGCTAGTGGTTTAGCTCTTAGATAAGCATTGGATGTGTGTAAGTTCTCACAGAACACTGTACTCAACATCTGGCCACCAAGCTTTATGTTTGGAGTTTGATTCCTGCAGCCCACAGGGTGGAGGGGAAGCCCTAACTTGTGGGAGCTATCTTCTGAACTCCACACATGTGCTGTGCGGTACACGTATGAAAGGGTATGCACAGTACTTTTTTTTTTTTAATTAAATGGAATGGAGGAAAGTTGTGGTAGAGCATCTGATTCTAGCCCTTCCCAGTCCCAACAACTCTCAGGGTTTCCCCTGAGAAGATGAAACGAGTGATACTGGGATACCATTTCATGTGTAGCTGGAATCATTTTTTCTAAAATCTTTTAATATTGTTCAAATCTAGTCTTTGTCTTCATTTTTCAGAATTCTGGAACTGGTAATGAGGTAGAGTTTGAAAACTAGGAAGTTTAAAGATTTTTAGTAATAGTTTAAAGAAAAACAAGGATGTATGTGTTAAGGGCCAATACCTGTAATATGTGTGCACTAGAAATCACATGGAAGCCCAGAATGCAAAATGACTTATCTCGCTTTTAAGTCCTGAGCTGCCTGAACTTATCTGAAATTTCAGTGAAACCAGGATACCATTTCATGTGGAAAACTTTTTCCTTGGGTAAATTTTAGCTGGGTTAAAATTTAGGCGGGAAAAGAGAAGAGGAAGCTGGGAAGAAGACTAGGTCAGGGACAGTCACCATGAGGCTGACTTTTAATCATCTTGTGTTTTGCTTAGTAATATTGCTATGTGTAATTTAGGACAAAGATGCATTGGCAGAACTTTATTCGCATGAAGAGTAATTTTTCTTGTTCTGCAACAGATACTGTGCCTGGCAGAGCAGATCAAGTTTACCGAAGATGTAGAAAATGCCATTAAAGACCACAGCCTCCACCAGATTGAAACACAGCTGGTAGCTAAACTAGAGCGCTATACCAGTGTTGACACAAGTTCCGAGGACCCAGGGAGCTCAGGTATGGAGACTGAACTTTCTGTTGGTGTCTGCATGAGTGCTTTGTATTCACCTATCAGTCCTCCAGTGACTTACAGTATATTTTACGGTTCCCTTCCTCCTTTCCTTTCCTTTCCTTTCCTTTCCTTTCCTTTCCTTTCCTTTCCTTTCCTTTCCTTTCCTTTCCTTTCCTTTTCCTTTTCCTTTTCCTTTTCCTCTCCTTTCCTTTCCTTTTTTCTCTGTCTTTCTCTCTCCCTTTCTTGCTTTTTTGAGATAGGGTTTCTCTATACAGCCTTGGCTTTTCTGGGAATTGTTCTGTAGACCAGTCTGTCCTCAAACTCAGACATCTGCTTGCTTTGGCCTCTTAAGTGCCAGGGTTAAAGGTGCCACAGTGTCTGGCTTGGACTCAAAATTAGTATGTACTACTTGAGGTGGAAAGGTGAAGCTTTGCCCACATAAGTTTACCCTTCTCTCCGGTTATTTTTATATACACGGACACACCATGAGATTGTAGTTTTGGATTTTAATTCTAAGATGCAGTTTACAGAGTTGAGAGGAAAAAAAACTAATAGACTCAGTATAGCTCAGTGCGTGCTCCAGGCTTCCTTCTGGTGCTGTTTTTCCCATCTCAGTAACTGTTAACTGTTGACTTAGAGTAGGTTTGCCAGCTGTTAGTGTGCATCCTCGTAAGGATGCCCTCTTCCGCCATTGTTTATGAGGGCAACATAAACATTGCTGTTATGGGTTAGCGCTTCATTTCTTCCAACATCCTGAAATAACATCTCTTCACTTTAGTTTCACTTTGTGTTTTCTGATGAGTGATGTACACCTGTCTGTAAACAGTGCTCTTATATATAATATATTTATTACATATGTTAAAGCAAATATTTTTATAAGAAGGGGAATGTGTTGGGAGATGGGGTTGGAGAGATGGAGAGTGAATTGGAAGGAGCTGGAGGAGCAGTGGGGTAGATATAATCAAAACATTATAGTAAATTCTCAAAGATTTAATAAAAGTATTATATACATTTAAATTGCAGTTAGAAAAAATCTGGTTTATAGTTTTCATCTATAAAGTTTCTATTTCTTCATGTGTTGTTTTCTTTGTTGACATTGTTCCCATTCATTTCCAAAGTGCCAGTTGTCTTTTGGTGTGTGTTGTTGTTTGAGGCAAGGCCTCATGTAAGCAGATGAGCCTGCTGAGTGCCGGAGCTTGGTGGGGCACTGTTTATACTGTGGTTCACGTCTTGCGTAGCTGTTTCTGATTGCTGCCTTGTGGCACTGGTGCCAGGCAGTTGTCTGTTTCTATGTAGACTCAAATGGTTGGCTTCTCTGAGTGTTAAATAATTGTGAAGTGTGTCCTGGTCATCTCTGTTGTGAGTGTCTGCGTCTTGCTTGACTCATAGGTACAACTGGACATTTTTGATTGACATGAGTCACAAGGCCTGGGCTGTGGCTCCTGTAGTGCCAGTGTTTCTCGAGACTCTGCTGTTTGACTCCAGCCCATGTGTGGTGTGTGTGTGACAGCCAGTGGCAGTTCCTGAAGTGTCTGCTGCTTCCTGGCAGTGTGGAGTTTATGAGCAAATTCGTGCCCTCACCCTCTGTTGTATACTAGGCATTCTCTGCATTCCTTTGGGTCCTGTGGCCTGGAAGTTGCATTTCTGTTTGTTTATGCTCTTGTGTGTTCCGAATGCATCTGTTGACTGTGCTGCTCATGGAAGAACACAGGACAGTGAACAAGTGGGGTTTGCCTTTTTCTCTTGGATTTTCTTTTTGAGAAAATAAATTCTTTTCTTAAGGATTTCTCAAATTTTTTGGGCTGATACCTTCTTGCTGGAGCTTTAGGTCTTTCTGAGTCCTTCATGTCAGTGTTTTAGGGTGTCCTGAGACATTTCTTGCTTCTCAGACTTTAGCCAGAAGCCTGTGAGAGCTCTGTTTTTTCCCAGGCTCAGCTTCTGACTGTATGGCCTGGGACTCAGGATAACAAAGGAGCAACAATGAAAGACTGTAGCTTTCCTGTGGGCATTTCAGCAATTGTGACTCTGGCTCTCACCCCCAGTTTGCCTGCTCTTTAGTTTTGCGCCATGAGAACCATTGAATGCAGGGTTTTTGCTTTTATTTAGAGGGGAGAAGGATAGGGTGTGCTTCCTTTCTTGTGTTCCCCCATCTTACTGAATTTTATGCCTTTTGCAGTTTTGCTATTTCTTGTTGACTGTTGGTTTTATATGACTCATGTTATCACAGTATTGCAGTGAATCTTGAAATTACCATTTAGAGTCTTTGACATAACACGTGTGCACAGGATGCAACTCTCACTAACGTTGTACCTTTTTTTTATGTGTAGAATCAGGCATTCTGGAGCTTAAGCTTAAAGCTCTAATTCTTGATATTATTCATAATATTGATATTGTGAAGCAATTAAACCAAGTTCAAGTTCATACAACTGATGACTGGGCTTGGAAGAAACAAGTTAGATTCTATATGAAAAGTGACCATACATGTTATGTTCAAATGGTGGATTCTGAACTTCAGTATACATACGAGTACCAGGTAGGACTCTTGGTAGAAGCATTTGATTTTCAGGGGCAGGGAGGGTGGGGAGCAGAAACTGTTCAAAGGTGATTGCTATTGGAAGACATAATTACTTCTATTTCAGTATTTTCTTTTGACTGTCTTTTGTTTTAGAATTTGCAAGGTTCTATAAAAGAAAAAGTAAAACATTATTCTACTTACAAAAATTTTCACATTGCCTTTGTTATCAAATTCTCTGAGATGCATTCATGTTGAAGTTCAGGTTATCTTTAACTCAAGAGAGTTGGATATCGACAGCTCCAGTACCGCAGTGGTCACTATAAATGGGATAGGATAGCTTACCTGACTGTTTCAGTTTGCAAGGAAAAGACTTTTTCAGATAAATATCTAATGCATATAATGTGTTCTAAAAAACCAGTTGTATCCTTTCTCACGTTTTCTATCAAAATGACGCAGTCATTGGAGCAGCTAGTTGGCCTTCTGCAAGGAAATGGCGACACATCCTACAAGTGACTGGAGGGGCTTGAGTGTCTTCTTCCTGTAGCATAGAAAACCTGAGACTCACTTTCTAAATTAATCATTTTATTTAGAATTTTAAAGATTATTTTTACTTTGGGGCCCCAGGAAGTAAGTTATGTGAGTTAACAGTATGAAGTAACATGTTAGCTGCATAGTACATTGTCTATGTGCCCTCATTAAGAGTGAAAGAGACTATTTGGAAACTTGACTGTGGTCAAGTCTTTCAGGCCATGATGAGACGTAATACTTATTTTATTCCAGGTTCTGCCTTTTGAATTTATTTAACTAAGAAAAGTTTTGAATGTCTTCTGTGTTAAACAGTTAAATCTGTTTGTTGCATATGAGGCTTTTTACCTTGGATGGAGTAGAACATGAGTGGGTTAACGCCGTGCTTCCCTTTTGCAGGGTAACGCTCCCAAGCTGGTTTATACGCCATTGACAGACAAATGCTACCTGACTCTGACTCAAGCCATGAAGATGGGACTTGGAGGGAATCCCTATGGACCTGCTGGAACTGGGAAAACTGAGTCAGTGAAGGCACTAGGCGGACTTCTTGGGAGACAAGTTTTAGTTTTTAATTGTGACGAGGTACAAACAATAAGTGTGAAAACATACTGCTAAATGTTTGGATTATTTTTCTTGTGCGTTCATATAGAAGATTTTGTTTTCAAATTGCTGATTGACTAATGGTGATATCTTGCTTTATTGTCTGTGAAGACCATGAACTCCGGGGCCTATGTAGTCCCATTATCTCAATTGTCAGCTTTATAAGCATACATTACCACATTCAATTTAAAATCATCCTAGTTTTAAATCAGTTAAACAGAAACTTTGGTTTGAATTGACAAAGTGTTGCAAGATTGTACATAGTACATTTCTCAAACTTTACTAAGGAAAGTGTCAGGGACCGTTGCCCCAACATAGAAACTGAAGCTCTTCCCAAAATGTGTGCTCGGAGACGCACGGAAAGAAACAAGCCTTCACACCATCACAGTTTAAAAAGGCTCCTCTTATTTTTCAGCGAGGGCCTGTATTTATTCTAATTTCCTAAAATTCCTCCTGCTCTCTAAGGCTCTCTTAAAACCATTTCTCTCTCACTGCTTCCTAAACTCTCTTCTCTCTGCGAACTGCTCCTTGCTCTTTTTCTTCTGCTCTCCTTTCTAAAAACTCCTATGTGCCTTCTTGTTCCTATTTTCCGCTCTGCCTCCCTTCCTTCCCCTCTTGGGGGTTTTTCTAACTCTCCTGTCTCCCCAGGGCAAGTCTCTCATCCACACACACTGCCATTCTCACACCAGCTCGGAAATAGCTACCTTTCCTGGGGCAATCTGCAAATGACTCAGAGGCTGAAACCAAAACTTTGGCTATTGTTTTTCTAAATAGTCGCCTTCCACCGCAAGCCTGCATGGCGTCCTTGGTCTAGCAGGTATCAGAGACCACAGGAAAGTTACTGTGAAGAAACATTTTAAGGTGTGTAATGAATGTTTGTTGTTGGTGACTACAAGCATTATACGGTAAAAGTACAGCTGACTGTTGCAGGGAGGCCCCTTGGCTGTTCCGACTGCTCGTTAGCTCAGACCCGAAATAACCATACAGAAACTGTATTAATTAAAATCACTGTTTGGCCCATTAGCTCTAGTTTCTTATTGGCTAACTCTTACATATTAATTTAACCCATCTCCATTGTTGTATATTTTACCACGAGGCTTGTGGCCTACTGGCAAGGTTTCACCATGTCTGCCTCTGGTGGCAGCTCCATGGCTTCTCTCTGACTCCACCTTCTTCCTCCCAGCATTCAGTTTAGTTTTCCCCACCTAGCTCTGCTCTACCCTATCACAGACCTAAGACAGGTTTCTTTATTCGTTAATGGTAATCACAGCATACAGAGGAGAATTCCTCATCAGCTGTATATTCCCACAGGAATATATTCTGGTGGAGAACCTTGACTTTCAGAGCTTTGGGAACACTGTCTTTTGAATAGTCCTCTCAATTCTGTAAAAATCTTGTGAAGCCATAGTCTTCCTCCTTTTCATAGTGGGATTCATCCCAAAATACCTCAGCAGTATATAAATCATTGAGCAATAGCTAGATGACCCTCGCACACTGTGGGGCTCTGGTGTGAAAGTATTCACTCAAAGAAACCTTTGTTCTTATAGTCAAATCTACATAAAACTAGCCCCTCCCCCAATTGTCCTTTATGACAGGACATTGGACAAGAAAAAGAGTTTTGCAAATAACCACATAGGAAGCTCAAAAGACAGGCACTGAGTGGAAAAGACAGCATGTTTGCCCTTGCTGATAAACAGGCTTGGGCGACCCTGAACTCTCCATCAGCAGACTTGGGAAAGCATGATCTACTGACCTCTGCTCTACCCTAGCAAGTTATTATCCTGTGTTTACCTCCACCTGGGTTTCATTGAAACAAGATCTTAGTTAGAAAATTAGCTGTTTGTGCCTTTACCTATAGAAATACAGGAAAAGAAGCTTGGGTTACCAAACCAGCCCCAGAAAAAGGAATTTCTTCTCATCTGGGTGCCAGAGGATACAGCATTCTCAAAGCACTGTTGGCCCGGGTTGGGTGGGTCACAAGTAACATCTGTTTTCCTTCCCTAGGGTATGCTGGTTGCCATGGTTTCCACAAAGGCTGTGTTCCCAGCTGCTGTGGAAGTGCTCAGAGAGTACACACTACTGTAGTGTTTTTCTTAACTAACCACACAAATGTAGTTAATGCACAAATTCCCCTTTTCTCTTCTTAGATTCTATACTGATTTCTAGCCCCATCCTTAACTAATCCTGGTATCTACAGGAGAGATTCACAGCCCCAGACAGTAGTAAGACAACTGGCACCTACTTTATCCATCTTGTTAGCCCTAAAAAGTGCATGCTTGGTATCATTTTTAGTTACCAGAGAATTGTTAATTATGTCTGTGTGTAAACTAAAAGACTTGTGGGATGAGAGAACAGTGAGGAACATTGAGAGAGCATTGGAGAGAACATAGGAAGAATAAATGGGACATAATGAAAAGATTCATGTGAGCTAATTTATTTCATCTACTCTCAGTTCTTTTTAGCCAGTTTTTACCTGCTATAGCAGTCCTTCTGAATCGTGAGAGGTATAAGGAGTCTGGCACCCCAACGTAAACCTCCAAAGTTTGTACTACACTGGAGAGAACTATTGTTTAGTAGGGGTCATTCTCAATTAGAAAAAAAAAACAAAACAAAAATACATCTTAGTGTTTTCAGAACATTTTGTGTGTGTGTGTGTGTGTGTGTGTGTTTTACTTTGACTTAAAAATGATTGAAATGAGCCGAGTGTTGGTGGTGTACGCCTTTAATCCTAGACCTAGGAGGCCGAGGCAGGCGGATCTCAGAGTTTGAGGCCGGTCTAGGATAAACAAGTTCTAGGATATCCAGGGTTACACAGAGAAACCCTGTCTTGAAAAACAAAAACAAAAAACAAAAAGACTGAAATGAATTCTTGTCTTTGTTTAGCTTTAAATTCTTTAGAGAACACTGTCCTTGGAACTGCTCTGAAGTTGAAAGAGTAGTTTCTTACTCTTCCCCCACTTCCAGACTTTCTTTGCAATAGGATCTCTCTATGTAGCCCAGGTTGGACTAGCACTCACTGTTACTCTCTCCCTTTCTCCAAGAGCTAGGGTTGCAGGCATGCACTACTATTCTTGTCTTAATTTTTTTTTTTTTAAAAGAAAGGAGATGTTGATGGGTAAAATTATTAGTTAATCTGTTTATCTGCACAAAATATCAACTTATTACTAGCACTAGAGAATGTCATCATTTTAAAATGAAAATTATTTTTATCTTTTCAGGGCATTGATGTGAAGTCAATGGGGCGAATATTTGTTGGTTTGGTGAAGTGTGGGGCCTGGGGTTGCTTTGATGAGTTCAACAGACTGGAAGAAGCTGTGCTGTCGGCAGTTTCCATGCAGATCCAGACCATTCAAGATGCCCTGAAGAATCATAGAACTGTCTGTGAGCTGCTTGGCAAAGAGGTAAGGGACCTCTCCTGTGACTTGGCTTCCCTCCTGTGCTGGTCTCTGGGCATTGCTGCCTCTAGTCTGTGACCTGTGTTTCTAGCCTTTTTATCTCTGAAGTGGCCTCGGGTTTCCGAGCTATCACAGTGTATATAGTTGCTTTAATGTATTATGTCATTTAATACTCAGTACAGCCTTTGAATGCAAATAATGAAGAAACCAAGATTTGATAACAAGTATAGGGATCTTTGATTTGAATCAAAGGTTGTCTAATTCTGAAAGCTGTATTTTAATCAGTATTTGACATGAGTTCCAAAGACATACTGTGAGTAAGTGGACATTGAAGTCAGTTATCCACTCTTAAATTTATGTTCTTTGAAAACTCAGTATGAAGTAAATCCACTACAATGCAGTGGGTTCATGAGCTGTTCATTATGTATTACATAAGGATGTGCTTAGTATATTAGAGGTTAGTTTTGCTAAGATGTTGGCTTTATGCATAGAAATTGTATTATGATAAAAAATCTCTCTTTACAATCTTTGAAGCCTATATTCTAAATTAATATTTCAGGTAGAAATAAATTCAAACTCTGGAATTTTTATCACCATGAATCCCGCTGGAAAAGGTTATGGAGGAAGACAAAAGCTTCCAGACAATCTTAAGCAGCTTTTCAGGCCAGTGGCGATGTCACGTCCAGACAATGATCTTATTGCAGAAGTGATTCTCTATTCAGAGGGCTTCAAAGATGCTAAAGAATTGGGCAGAAAATTGGTTGCTATTTTCAACCTATCTAGGTGGGTTTTCCCATTTTAATATTCACATTTTGTGTTTCCAGTGATTGGCTTGTATTTTCATATTTTTCCGGTTTATATGATTAGTTTGTTGGTCACTATAATAAATAATGTATAATAAAATAATGATATATTTTAGTCCAAGTCATAAGAAGACATCTGCATTAAAACAGTTCTTTTCCAAATTATTTATTTATTTATTTATTTATTTATTTATTTATTTATTTATTTCAAAGACAGGGTTTCTGAGTGTAGCACTGGCTGTTCTGGAACTCACTCTCAAACTCACAGAGATCCGCCTGCCTGTGCCTCCCGAGTGCTGGTATTGCAGGTGTGCACCACCACACCTGACAATTTTTTTTCTTAATTGTACTAACTTGATGTTTCTCTTCATGATGGTTATGTGGACTCTGACTAAATGGTTCTTATTTCACCAGTTTCCCAGCTGACCACTCAGAAGCTGCAGCTCTCTAGAGGATGTTTCTATGTTTTATTTCTAGTATTAGAGGTTAATTTTTATTTTCCTAGATAACCCAGAATTCTAGTGCATATCGTTTAGTGGATCATAGAGAACCAGGATTGTATTCAAGAGTGGGTGTAGGCTGGGCAGTGGAAGCTTTTGTGAGGACAGGAACAGTTGCTCGCCCTTGTCTCCTCAGGACAGGTTTACCTTGTTCCTTGTGATTCTCCCTTCGTCTGCTTCCTGGAGTGATTATTTTGTGTGATTGATTTGCTTGTGTCAATTAATGAAATTCTAGTATTAATTTCTGCAGCTCAGTCTAATTTCTTTGGAGTGGCGCTAAAAGTAATTTCTTGCAAAATTAACCTTTTGGTTATTTGGTTATATCTTTGCTTCAGGGAACTTTTGACACCCCAGCAGCATTATGACTGGGGGCTGAGAGCTTTGAAGACAGTTCTCAGAGGAAGTGGGAATCTTCTGAGACAGCTGAAGAAAAATGGCGCAAAACAAGATGGTATGATTAATTATCTAGTTAAAGTACTGAATTTTAAAAATATGTTTTGATTTAGAATAGTTTATTACAGAAAGGTTGCAGATACCATGTAGAAAATTTTTGTAAACCTTGCCTAGATTTCTCTATTTTTAACATCTTACAGTAGTGTGATGTACTTATATCAGTTAATTGAGCAGTTTTGCTGTATTCTTTTTAACTTAAAGTTTATAAATTATTCTGATTTTTTTCTAATTTTAACGTAATGTCCTACGAGAAAATACAGGGGTTGGTTTATATAAAGTAGTAGTAATGTGTAAAAGAATAATCCAATGCACTTGCTCTCAAAATTGATGTTGATAGAATCAGAGGCTCTGACGTATGCCTATAGTCTCAGAATTGAGGAAGCTCAGGCAGGAAGTCTCGGTTCTAGACCAGCCTGGGAAACACAGTGAAATCCTGCATCAAAATAAAGCAAACCCAACCCCAACATCAAAGAAAGATCTCCGAGTGGCTTGTTCATTCCCAGACTGTAGAAAACCACCCTCAAAGTGTCTAGGAGTGTTCAGTGTTCATGAGCATGAACCTTTGTTAGCAGAAATGTTGGAAACACACCATGGTGTTTTCCTGGCTAATAGACAAGGAGAATATGAGATTGGATGAGGCTCTGAGTGGGAAGAAGGAGGAAGAAGCAGTGCTGTTTGTCATGTACTGCCACATCACCTGGGATGCTGGCTGTCTCCCTTGGTGAAGGTGATGCTAGCTAGTCTTCTGTACTGTAAAATTGATATTTTCCCTGTTCTCTGCTTTTTGGTTGTAAATCTTGTCACTAAGTCTATGTCACCCTCAAAGTGAGGTGTGGAGATTGATTGATAATACACAAGTGGTTACTCCGATTTTTTTGTATCTGTGGATGTTTGTTTTGTTACCGAGTATATGATCGATTTTCGAGAAGGTTCCATGAGATGCTGAGAAGAAGGT
>JAQHUG010000310.1:445579-461022 GCA_028555095.1 Dicrostonyx torquatus
GTTGATCTTACCCTCAGTTGAGCTGGTGGATCTGAAGCTGTGGCACTCACCAAGGACCCGCCACCATGAAAAGGGCGGACTTCTCTGCTGGAGCCCTGCAGGTTTATGCTAGACCCTCCCTTGTCCAAGGTTTCAGCCCTGCTGCAGGCCAATTCCCAGGGGAAACCTGGGCTTCAGTCAAAGGGGAGCCTTGCCCAGGGACACTCTGGGGTGTGGGGCACAGAAAAGCCGGGCTGGTGGATCTGAAGCTGTGGCACTCACCAAGGACCCGCTGCCATGAAAAAAACTCACTCTGGCTTCTTTAAAGGTTTCCCTTCCCTGTTGCTGGATAGCTGAGCTCCGCACATCAGCACCTACTCAGACCACACTTGGCTCATGGAAAGCTCTTGCTCTTCTCAATCCGTGCAGAATAAGTGACCTGTGTCCATGGATATGTGCCTTCCAGAGAGGCTGAGTTTTCATGTTGTTCAGGTTGCTATTAAAAATGATGTTACGGGGACTGTAGAGATGGCTCAGTGATTAAGAGCACTGACTGCTCTTCCAGAGGACCTGGGTTCAATTCCCAGCACCTACATGGCAGTTCACAACTGTCTAAAGATCCAGTTGCAAGGGATCTGACAACTTCACACCAATGCACATAAAATAAAATGTTAAATAAACCGTAAAAAAAGATCAATTAGAATTTGAGGTACAACCTTAAAAAAATTAAGTTACAAAACTATCAATTATAGTTGGAGAAAGAAAAGTATTTTACAATAAAAACAAATTTAAGCAATTTCTGTCCTGATCCCCCTCCACAGAAAGTGCTAGATTGAAAAACTTCAGCTTGAAGAAAGACTTCCAGTACGAGCATAGAAAAAGGGCAGTATAAAGTTACTTGTTTGTGCTGAAGGTTCATGTCTTCAAAAAAGCAGTTACTTGAACTCTGTCACTAGATTGACTTATTAAAGGTAGACAGTTGTTTTGTGAGGATCTTAAATAGCTTCTATTTTTGATGGTTTTGAAGAAATATTCAAAATTCATATGTAGTAAATACAAGTGACTATGAGTTGTGTTGAGTTCTTGAAATAAACTCTGGGTCTGCCACTCTTCTTTCTGTCTACTTACTGATAGTCAGCTGCGGTAGGGGAGATGCTGGGAAACACAGGTACAGCATCTTTGTCTTCGTATATTTTATTGCTTAGTCTGGAATAGCCTTAAAAGTAAGAATCTGCTAATAATGTGAGCATTTGCACTTAGCTAAAAAATGTATTTTGAGCCAGTTAGATAAAGATTAATTAAAGATTACTGCTTAGAGCAGTGGTTCTCAGCCTTCTTAATACTGTGATCCTTTAATATCATTCCTCATGTTGTGGTGAGCCTCAACCATAACAATTTTTTTGTTACTACATAACTGTAATGTTGGTACTATTATGAATTGTAATATAAATATCTGTGTTTCCTGATGGTCTTAGCTAATCCCTGAGGAAGGGTTGTTTGACCACCACAAAGTTGAGAACTGCTAGCTAAATTGGAATGCTAATGGTAGTATTTATTCCCATGCCATTGTCTTAGAAACTTAATAATCTTGTATGCAAAACTAAAAAAAAATAGTCATTACTTTTAAACTACTTGACAATAAGAGGATCCTATTACGTAAAAGGGAAAGTATTATCCAAATGGAAATCATATACATGAAAATTATGGATTTTAGTATGAAAGGCTGGTATAATTCAAATCCCAGTATATCACAGTTTATTTCTCGGCAGTTAAAACATAGAAAAGGAAGTGTAGTAGTTATGTTTCTAAATGTGTCTAACATGCTGTTTAATAATTAGTAATGATATCAAGGCTCTATCTTATTTAAAATGCTTTATCATCATTGAATTGATAATAAAAATAAATTTAAAATAAAACTTTTTCTATAGTTAATGAAAATCATATTGTGGTACAAGCATTGAGGCTTAATACAATGTCAAAGTTCACATTTGCTGACTGCACCCGGTTTGATGCACTGATCAAGGATGTCTTCCCTGGAATTGACTTCAAAGAAGTGGAATACAGTGAGCTGAGTGCTGCGTTAAAGCAAGTCTTTGAGGAGGCCAATTACGAAGTCATACCAAATCAGGTAACGTCAGGGATATTTATCATAGTTATTGCCCTTTCCTAGTTTATTCTGATTTACAGTCATTACGAGCCATCTTTCAGTTATTTTTCATCTTTCAACTTTAATCTCACTCCAGAATGCTTCTTGGGTCTTCAGGTTCTGATTAGGGACCCTTGCTCTGTTTATCATTGCTTCTGTCCTTCATGCGTGTTTAATGTTAAGTACGATTAACTCTCCACCAGATGGGACTCTTCATGAAAGACAGCATCTACATATGTTTTTGCTCAATGTTTTATTCCTGGTTTCTGCCCATCCCAGCGAGTTGTGTGTGATAGATGGGTAGAAGGGTCATATGAACTTTTGCTTATTGATAACATGTGATTTAGTTGCACTTTGATAATTTATTAGTAGAAATTCTTCTAACAGAGCTTCTTTATGTGGTACAAATTGTTATTAAAATGAACATTTCCCTTCAATTTTTGTTGAGTAGAATATGAATTGTAACTGAGGGAAATCGTGTATTTGAATGAATAAATGACTAAACAAAATAAAAGGTATATGTTTTCAACTTCATGCCAAGCACCCTCTTTAAAAGACAGATGTTGAGCGTAAAGATCACAATGGAAATGTGTCCCAATGTATTTAGCTCGTGGTCTGCTTGAGGTTTTCTTTTCCAGTGGAGAAGTCAGACTTAATATACGTTTCCAGTAGATAGGAGTTGGTGGAGCGACAGTAGAGCTGAGTGTGACTGAATGTGGATTACATGTGAACCCGCTTCTTTCCCGCCAGATGAAGAAGGCTCTAGAGCTGTATGAACAGCTGCGCCAGAGGACAGGAGTTGTTATTGTTGGCCCAAGTGGTGCTGGCAAGTCTACGCTTTGGAGAATGTTAAGGGCTGCACTTTGTAAAACTGGCAAAGTAGTAAAACAATACACTATGAATCCCAAAGCTATGCCCAGACACCAGTTATTAGGACATATTGACATGGACACAAGAGAGTGGTCGGATGGTGTTTTGACAAATAGCGCTCGCCAAGTAGTTCGTGAACCTCAAGGTTGGTCACTGTCTAATTTTTTACCTTATAACGCCTAGAGAATAATGTCATATGTTTATAATGTTCTTATTAAGACATATGTGTGATTTAACACACTTTGTAATGATGTTCTTTTGATATTTTGGCAACTTTACCCTTTTTTATTGTTGTTTTGTTGAGACAGAGTCTCCCTGTGCAGCCCAGGCTGGTCTGGAACCCATGGTCCTCCTGCTGGTTTAGCCTTACAAATGTTGGGATTGCAGGTGCCCGCCACCAACCATGCTTGGGTCATGCTGTCTTTTGACTTATTACTTGATAGCAACTTTCAAAATTATCAAAATTCAGATTAAAATATAACTAATTTACTAAATGCATATAAAATCTTTGATGAATTAGTTGACATATGCCTTGTTAATGTAATTAATGTATTTGAACATTAAGTTGTTAGTGTGAATGAATCATCTGAGTTATTTTGCAATTTGAAATGGTGAAAAAGTTTAGTTACTTCTTGGTCTAAATTTTCTCAGCTTAGTTGTTTGTTTTGTTTTTTATTTTTATTTTTTACTTTTGCGACAGAATCTCACTATTGTAGCCTTGGCCTGGAACTCACTCTAGTCCAGACTGGCCTAGAATTCATGAGATCTGCTTGTCTTTGCCTCCAGCATACTGGCATGTAAGGCTTGTGCCTCTTTGCTTGACTTGACATGACTTTAAAGACAATTTTTGACCTGAATCTTCATAGACTACTTTTGCCAAGCCTTAATTAGTAGTTTTTCAAGTAAGGCTGTTGGCAATTATTCAGAACTTGATGCCAGTGGAGGGCTTTCCGATGCAGTTTCTTCATTTTTCTTGTAATACTGCTTTAAAAAAAAAAGACACATACTACCCTTTCTCACACTGTTGAGACATTTCCTTCTTTGTTTCAAAGGTCCAAGGACAGTTTGAAGCACTCTGATTTTAGAAAGGGTGGGTAAAATGTGTCTGCTCTGGAAAAGACTGCAGGTGTTGGATGTGTGTGGCCTGGTTGCTGCTCTTCCCATTTTGGGTCATCATTGAAAACACTAAAACCATGGCAGCAGTCAGGGGTTTTGTCTCATGAAAGTTAAGTTTCCTTCATTTCTCAAAGAGATATGATGTAGCAAACATTCATACATTCTCCTGATATGACCAAACTTAGAGTTTGGGAGATTATTTTAGATGTATCTCTTTGGAATAGGAATATCCATCTTATACACTATGTTTTAAGGAATATTGTGAATTCAATCTGTATGGTTAGAGACCAAAATAGTATCTTAGGGGTTGTAGCTGAGCTTTGGGCATTGGACACGAGATTACCCACATTTTCTCTAGCGCACATGTAGCATTGTTTCCACGACACTGCAGCTTGCTCAACTCCGCTCTTTATATTAAGATGGAAATTAGACGTGAGTAATGAAAGTTACTTTATTCCTTACATTGGACTGTTGTAGCCGTTGGCATGTTTGTGCGCGCAGTGCACGACTGTGTGTGTGTGTGTGTGTGTGTGTGTGTGTGTGTGTGTTTAAATTCTTCATTCTTGTGACTTGGAAATAGAAGTCAGCTCATGGATAATTTGTGATGGAGACATTGACCCTGAATGGATAGAATCTCTGAATTCTGTTCTGGATGATAATCGCCTACTCACCATGCCAAGTGGAGAAAGGATTCAGTTTGGCCCAAATGTTAACTTTGTATTTGAAACTCATGATTTAAGCTGTGCTTCACCAGCCACAATATCTAGAATGGGAATGATATTTCTTAGGTAAGTCACAGATCATTTCTATATACCAGATTATTTTTTAATTCCCATTTTGATTTCATAACTAAGTTAAGAATATAATGAATAATGTATACATATTGATTGCATCTATGATTAACTGTTTTTGCTTAGATTTTAATTGATTTAGAGTTTTATTATATATGAATTCTTTTAGTAATTTGGTCAAACATTTTTTTTTAAGAGACTAGAAAGTACTTAATTCCCTTTAAAATTTTTTAAATACTACAATTGAATTCATTGATGTAAGCACACTAAATACTTACTAGTACATAGTATTTAAATTGCACATCTTAGTTGCTGAGTTATAAGTTCAAAAGAGGTTAGGACCAATTCAGGTATAATAGGTCCTGTAGCAAAGCCTTTGTATTTTCCAGCGTGGCAACCTCTTTCCTACGTATTTTCTTACTTTTCCAGTGGACTGAGAAGAGGCTTGAGAAGCACAGATGAGTAGTACTAAACGGTTCTAGGTGTCACATAGTCAAGGACCAGAACATGGACTTCTGGACCAGTTTCATTTTCCCAAATGAGTAATAGTTTGGCCAAAATATTTATAATTCCAGGCTAGAGAGATGACTCAGTGGTTATGGGCACTGACTGCTCTTCCAGAGGACCCGGGTTCAATTCCTAGCACCCACATACAACTCAACTCTGTAACTTCAAGATACATTCTCACACAGACATACCTGCAGGCAAGACACTAGTGCAGATAAAATAAAAGTAAATAAATCAAAAAAGAAAGAACTGAGTTTCAAAAGAAAATGTTTAGAATTTATTTATTATGCCTATATTTCATATGTTGTGAATGGCACATTGCTGTAATCACTTGGGTTGAGATTATGTCTTAAAATTATTTAACTGCTTATTTCACTAAGTATTCTAAGAGACATTTATATTTAATTAATTATAAACTTCAGTTGATATTAGAGTAAATTATTAAAATAATATTTTAGGGATATAGTTTCATTGTAATATTTGTGTAAATTTATCATTTATTCAGTGTTGCAATATGTTGTTATAAACAATATTATAATAAAAGGTATGTTTACGGGTAAATTTAAAAATTCTTATTGAATATTTGTTGTGTATTTTACATTAATTTAAACATGGTCAAAAACTGTACAAGAGTGAGACTGCCATTTATGGAGCATGAAAAGGTGCAGACCTTGTGAGGGGTGCTGTGTCTATTTAGCAGGAGGATCACATCCTGCTGCAGAGGGTTGTGAGCTGTTGGTGATCTGGGTATTGGTTGTATGAGGCACAATGAATATGTGTTATTTCATTAAAATATATTAACTCTTAGGTTGCTGTGTGCTCAACCTTGGACCTTTTGGGTTCCTTTATTTCTCCTGATGTTGCTGAGCTTTTATCCATGGAGAGGCCCAATGAGAAATTTTAAGTAGGATCTAGATGGGGCTTGATAGAGCAACATCCATAGGAACAGGGCTCAGTTTGAAGTTAGCTGGCAATTTCTTTTTGAATAAGTGGCCTATGTTTGTGTTAACCCTTGTAGTGATGAAGAGACGGATCTAAACTCTCTGATAAAATCTTGGCTGCGGAATCAGCCTGCTGAGTACAGAAGTAACCTTGAGAACTGGATTGCAGATTATTTTTCAAAAGCTTTGCAGTGGGTTTTAAAGCAGGTGAGCTGGCCAAGATATCTGATGAGCAGTGAGGTGGGATGGGTAGCTGGGAATTGTGCTTGCAAGTCCTGCCTGCTGTCCTCTTGTCTAACTTACTTGAGTACTAGGATGTCTTTTTCTTGTCTCATTTTACTCATAATTGCTCTGCTTTGCTTCCCTGACGTGGATAACTAACGGCTCTGAAACCGTGAGAATCACATTGTATCATGTGTATGATATGTTAAATGTGTTTAATGTTAAAGGCGTTATTAAGATAACACTAAAACACAGAAGAGACAGTGAGTTACTTATAGTAATATTTGAAACTTAGGCAATAAAAGCAGACATCTAAATTTGTGAAGTCTAATACTTGAGGATTGAGAGGAAAGCTAGTAAGATCATCCCTTCCTAGAGAAGGGTGTCTCTGGGCCACAAATGCGACATAAACACATCATCACCATCCACCGCATGGCAGGATACTGCTGTGTTGGAGTACCTTACCATGAGGCGTGAGTAGACCCTTGGCATGAAAAGAAGATTGTAGGGGGCTTCCATAATACATGAATTTTAAAAAGTCTTTATATGGTTTTTCTTTCATGTTATTAATTTTGTGAAAACAAACATATTAAACAGAAATTAAAAAGCAGCAGTTTCTTTGAAGTCATATGACTATTAATCTGAGCTTGATTCTGGAGGTTAGTTTTTTTTATTGATCAAAATAAATAAAAATTGAAAATTTGCTATCTTTTTTCATCATTTTATGTTTGTTTTTCTTTTTTTGTACGGATGAAAGTGGGAGAAATTGAAATGAGTATGAAAATATTGCAGATGAATTAATTTCTCCAGTCACTAGAGAAGGAACGGTTTCCTGCGCCTGCAGTCTGAGGAAGGTGTCTCCCTTCCTTGCTTTCATCCTAACACTCACCCACCATTTTTAGTCTCTGTCTGCAAGTTCCTCGAGGGCAGGGACCAAACCTGTCGTGCTGGGTAGTGAGCTCCCAGAGTGAGCAGGCAGTGGTGTGCTGCTGAGTTCCCAGCGTGAGCAGGCAGTGGTGTGCTGCTGAGTTCCCAGCGTGAGCAGGCAGTGGTGTGATGCTGAGTTCCCAGAGTGAGCAGGCAGTGGTGTGATGCTGAGGTGCCTGACGTCTCTTCTGTCTAGTTCAAGCATTCACACAGGTACTGACATCAGTAAGGTAACAGATCTCAAGACAGCAGCACTGCTAGGCTCTGTATTTCTTACTGTAATGAAATAAACTGTCTGAGGCAGACTGGAGGCATCTCAGCACCAGCACTGCCCCCTGCTGGACCTGAGACTCCTTGCATCACCATGCCTCATGTTGGTGGCAAAGGGAAGCAGAGAAAACAGGCCAGAGCCAGGGTGGCGTAAATGTGAGTAAAGGGTCACCTCTGGGGACCGGTTCCTCCCAGCTGGATGTCCCTATTCAGCAGCGTCACAGTTCGGAGACACGAAACTGGTGGGCATTTCAGATGGGAACCACCTTAGCTGTTCTCTAAAGTTTTAAAAATGTATATTTATATTCCTTAGGCTAAGGCTATATGTCATGCAATTATTTGAGAATTTTAGCATTTATAGTTCAAAGTAATAATTACCTTTATATTTATTTTTGTATTTTCAAAGTATATATGTAATCTGAATAATATCCATACTTTTTATAGAAATGAGAGAGATGAATTCAAAGGTTGTTTGGCAGTGATCTGTGTCGATTTGTATGGTTTTGCGTTTGCTGGTTAATATCTGTTTTTCCTGCCTTGGTTCTGTGAATTTTAATCAACAGAATGACTATGTGGTAGAAACAAGTTTGGTTGGTACTGTGATGAATGGTTTGTCCCACCTCCATGGATGCAGAGATCATGACCAGTTTATTATTAATCTCATACGAGGCCTGGGTGGAAATCTAAACATGAAATCACGTTTGGAATTCACCAAGGAGGTAAGGAGCTTTTTCCAACTGTCGTTCTCAGCTCTTCTTGGCCCTTAAGTCTCCACACAGTGATACAGTCGAAGGTGAAAACTTTCTAGTTATGAACTCATGCATTTGGTAGACTAACAGGACAAATGTATCTATATAGGTCTACATGCGTGTTTGTGTATGTAAACATGGTTCTGTGTATGAAACCGAGGGTTTCTTAAAATTTTTGGTATTTTGTAATAAGCTAAGGCTTGGGACCTAAAAGTATAAGTTAGGCTTGAATCTACTTAGCATTATGAATATCTTCCAGTATTCCACTTAGCTTTAAATAATCTTTTTGAATTTTTATTTAGTGTTAGTACTTAGAAGTGCTGGAGTATTTCTAATTCTTTAATAATGTTAGATTATATTTGAGCCAGTCGCTTAGAAAGGCATTTTTTATATCATAAGGGTCTTTTGTTTTCTTTTTTGTGTGTGGATGTTTTCCTGACTGTATGTCTGTGCACCATGTGCATACCTGGTCCTGTGGAGGCCAGAATACAGTGTTGGATCCCCTGAAACTGGAAGTGGAGTTACGATGATTGTGGGTGCTGAGAATTAAAGTTGGGTCTTCTGGAAGAGCAACTAGTGCTCTTAACCATCTCTTGGGACCCACAAGAGACTTTTTCCCTTTGGAATGATTAAATAAGACCAACATGGTGTTCCGTTCACTGTTGCTTAGTACCGTCATTAGCTGCTCTCTCTGTCCCGTTAGCTTTTCTGTAGTTGTATAAATCCCTTCCCTTTCACACACTGTCCAGCGCCTTCCTGTCCACTGCTCTGAAATCCTCTAATGAACAGACAACAGCTTTCAGTATCGCGGAGCAGAATAACCCATTGAATGCTGTGGGTGTAGCTGAAGTCAGTTCTGGGAAATGTTGGAAATAAAGGGCGTTAGCATTCCTAAAGTCTGCAATTTGTAAGAATGCTATTAAAACTTGGATATATTTTATAACTTGATCTATCAAATTGATATCTTTATATATTATTATTTTACTTCAGATCATATTGAGGTAAAATACTATTTTAATTTAAAAATTCCTTAGAAGTGGCATGTATATAAACTTATTAATGAGGTGACTTACTGTGGAGATAGTCACTTTGATGTAGCGAACAGTATCCACTGTTAGGAATATGTAAAAACTCCTTGTCGCAATGTTTTCCTCCTAAGGTCTTTAACTGGGCCCGGGAGTCCCCTCCAGACCCTCACAGACCAATGGACACCTACTATGACATGGATCGAGGACAGTTAGCATCCTATGTGCTTAAGAAGCCAGAGAGCCTGACAGCTGATGATTTCAGCAGTGGCCATTCCCTCCCTGTCATCCAGACCCCTGACATGCAGCGAGGTCTAGATTATTTCAAGCCTTGGCTGAGTTCTGATACCAAACAGCCATTTATTCTCGTAGGACCAGAGGGATGTGGCAAAGGGTAAGAAAAATGTCTTCAAAAATATATACTGTGAATTTACCTCCTTCTCCTCAAGGGTTTAAGAAAAGCACATTATGTCTCTTTTGGTTACAAAGCACTTACTTTTTATAGAGGGTACTTCCTGTTACCTCCTATTTAAGAAAAAAAATCACTGCAGAGAAGTATTTTCTCTGCCAGTTTGTGTAGGTTTAGAAAATACTGTCTAGCTGGGCAGTGGTGGCGCACGCCTTTAATCCCAGCACTCAGGAGGTAGAGGCAGGTGGATCTCTGTGAGTTTGAGGCCAGCCAGGTCTACAAGAGCTAGTTCCAGCGCAGGCTCCAAAGCTACAGAGAAACCCTGTCTCAAAAATAAATAAGTAAAGATAGCTGGCATGGGTAATTGAGGCAGAGGCAGAAAGATCTCTGTGAGTTCGAGGTCAGCCAGGTCTACAAGAGCTAGTTCCAGGACAGGCTTCAAAGCTACAGAGAAACCCAGTCACGAAAAAACAAAAACCAAAACAAAAAAAAAAAAAGAAAAGAAAAAGAAAAAAGATAAAAAGAAACTTTCTAAAAGATTTTGTACATAGAGTCACAAAAATTAAATCCTGTATACACACTTATACTGTACTGTGTGCGTTAGCCATGAATTTACCAATTGAATCTGCTCTCTTATTAGCTCAATGCAGTTCACTTGCGTTTAGTGCCTGCTTCATTTATGTTTTAGGAGTAAACTAAATGAATGTTTACATATATGTTAGTAATTTTTAAGAATTCTTGTCTGCAGGCCAGAAGAGAGCACCAGACCTCATTACAGATGGTTGTGAGCCACCATGTGGTTGCCGGGAGTTGAACTCAGGACTTTTGGAAGAGCAGGCAATGCTTTTAACCACTGAGCCATCTCTCCAGCCTCCGAATTCTAGGAATATTTTAAAATACACCCCCCACTTTAAAAATTAGAAAGTTATTTTAGTGATGATGGAAACCATATTATATTCATTATTTTCCTTCTCAACATAATCTGAAATAATTTAGAAAAAGATATTCCATATTGAGTGTAAGGAGTGTGTAATTGTACACATATTCATTAATTTCCTTCTCAACATAATCTGAAACAATTTAGAAAAAGATATTAATTACATATTGAATGTAAGGCGTGTTTTATTGTACACATTTTCCCAGTGAGACTTCACCCAGTGTCACCCATCTCTCCTGAGATGTCACTTGTCTCTCGTAGGATGCTGCTCAGGTATGCCTTCTCTCAGCTCCGCTCCACGGAGATTGCCACAATCCACTGCAGCGCTCAGACTACTTCCCGGCATCTTCTGCAGAAGCTGAGCCAGACTTGCATGGTAATCAGTACAAACACTGGCCGAGTGTACAGACCAAAAGATTGTGAAAGACTTGTTTTGTACCTAAAAGATATCAACCTGCCCAAGCTTGATAAGTGGGGGACCAGCACTTTGGTGGCTTTCCTCCAGCAGGTAAGTCTCAGCAACCCATGCTTTTGCCTGTAATTTGTCTATTGGCTTTTCTTTTTTTTTTAAATCAATTAATTATTTTTTTTTAAAATAATCTTTTCTCATTTTACATACCAATCCCAGGTCCCATTCCCTCCTCGCCTCTCTATCCCTCTACCTTCACTCCCAACTCACCCCCCATCCACTTCTCAGAGTGGGTAAGGCTTCCCATGGAGAGTCAACAAAGTCTTGCACATCGTTTTGAGGCAGGATCAAGGCCCTCCCCACTATGTCTAGGCTGAGAAAAGTATCCCTCCAAAGAGAATGGGTTTCAAAAAGCCAATTCAAGCAGTAGAAATAAGTCCTGGTATGACTGCCAGTGTCCCCACAGTTTTCCCAGGCATTAAAATGTCTTCCACATTCAGAGGGTCTAGTTTGGTCCTATGCTTGCTCCCCTGCTGTCAGTCTGGGGGATTGTTAGTGTGCTCTTATTAGCTCACGTCAGCTATTTCAGTGAGTATCCCCATCATGGTCTTGGCCCGTTGCTCATATTATCGTTCCTCTCTCTCTTTGACTGGACTTCGGGAGCTCAGACCAGTGTGGTGCTTCACTGTGGATCTCTGCATCAAATTCCATCAGTTGCTGGATGAAGGTTCTATGATGACAATTACGGTAGTCATCAATCTGATCACAGGGGAAGGGCAGTTCAGGCACCCTCTCCACTATTGCTTAGCTGGGGTCATCCTGTGGACTTCTGGGAATTTCCCTAGTGTCAGGCTTCACGCTAGCCTCAAAATGGCTCGCTCAGTCAAGGTATCTCTTTCCTTGCTCTCCCTCTTTGTTTTTCTCCCATATTGACTATCTGTTCCCTCATGTTCTCCTTTGCTCTCCTCTTTCATATCCTGTCCCCCCAAAGCTCCCAATTTTCTCAGGAGTTCTCGTCTATTTCCTTTTCTCAGGAGGATCCATGTATGTTTCTCTTAGGGTTCTCCTTGTTACCTAGCTTCTCTGGGATCATGGACTATAGGCCAGTTATCCTTTGCTTTACATTTGATATTAACTTATGAATGATTACGTGCCGTGTTTGTCTTTCTGGGTCTGGGTTACCTCACTCAGGATTTTATTTTATTTTAGTTCTATCCATTTGCATGCAAATTTCAAGATGTCATTGTTTTTTCACTGCTGAGTAGTACTCTGTTGTGTAAATGTACTACATTTTTCTTATCCATTCTTTGGTTGAGGAGAATCTAGCTTGTTTCCAGGTTTTGGGTGTTATGGATAATGTTGCTATGAATGTAGTTGAGCACATGCCCATGTAGTATGATTGGTTGTATGCCTGAGAGTGGTACTGTTGGGTCTTGATGTAGATTGATTACCAATTTTCTGAGAAACTGCTGTACTGATTTTCAAAAGTGTACAAGCTGACACTCCCACCAGCGATAGATGAGTGTTTTTCCTACTCTCCATCCTCTCTGGTATAAACTGTCATTGGTGTCTTTGATCTTAGCCTTTCTGACAGGTGTAAGATGATATTTCAGAGTTGTTTTGATTTGTATTTCCCTGATGACTAAGGATGCTGAACAGTTAAGTGTCTTTCAGCCATTTGAGATTCTTCTGTGGAGAATTCTCTGTTTAGATCTGAACCATATTTTTAAATTGGATTATTTGGTATTTTAATGTCTAGTTTCTTGAGTTCTTTGTATATTTTGTAGATTTGTCCTCTGTCTGATATGGATTTGGTGAAGATCTTTTCCCAATCAATAGGCTGCCTTTTTGTGTTATTGACTGTGTCCTTCGCCTTACAGAAACTTCTCAGTTTCAGAAGGTCCCATTTATTTATTGTTGCTCTCAGTACTGTACTACCAGTGTTATATTTTGGAAGTGATCTCCTGTGCCCATGCATTGAAGGCTACTTCCCACTTTCTCTTCTATGCAGTTCAGTGTGGCTGGATTTATATTGAGGTCTTTGATCCATTTGGATTTGAATTTGTGCATGGGGATAGATATGGATCTATTTGCAATTTTCTTCATGTTGACAGCCAGTTATGTCAGCATGATTTGTTGAAGATGCTTTCTTTTTCCATTGTATAATTTTAGTTTCTTTGTCAAAAATCAGATGTTCATAGTGTACGGAATCAGACTCTTCGATTCCATTCTATTGGCCATCCTGTCTGTTTTTATGCCAATACCAAGTTTTCATTGCTGTAGTTCTATACTGGAGCTTGATGTCAGGGATGGTGATGACTCTGGACGTTCTTTCATTGTACAGGATTGTTTTGAGTTTCCTAGGTTTTTTTGTTTTCCCATATGAAGTTGTGTGTTGTTCTTTTGAGGTCTGTGAAGAATTGTGTTGGGATTTTCATGGGGATAGTATTGAATCTGTAGATTGCTTTGGCAGGATTGTCATTTTTATTATGTTGATGCTACCTATCCAAGAGCATGGAAGATCTTTCCATTTTCTGATATCTTCTTCAGTTTCTTTCTTCAAAGACTTAAAGTTCTCGTGAACAAGTCTTTCACGTCTTTGGTTAGTGTTACCCTAAGATATTTTATGTATTTGTGGCTATTATAAATAATAATGTTTTTTGTTTTCTTTCTCAACCCCTTTATCATTTATATATAGAAGGGCCACTGATTTTTTTGAGTCAATTTTGTATCTTGCCACATTACTGAAGATGCTTATCAGCTATAGGAGTTCCCTGGTAGCATTTTTGGGGTCACTTACGTATACTATCATATCATCTGCAAATAGCGAAAGTTTGATTTCTCCCTTTCCAATTTGTATCCCCTTGATCTCATCTTGATGTTTTATTGCTCTAACTAGAGCATTGAGTACTATGTTGAATAGACATAGAGTGCACAGCTTTGTCTTTTTCCTGATTTTAGTGGAATTGCTTTGACTTTCTCTCCATTTAATTTGATATTGGCTATCGACTTGCTGTATTATATATTGCTTTTATTATGTTTAGATACATTTCTTGTATCCCTGATCTCTCCAAGACTTTTATCATGAAGGGGTGTTGGATTTTGCCTTTGAGCTGGTGTTCTTCTCCTTCTATCCCTATTGTTTTTAGTTTTTTTTTCATCGTGTCCCAGATTTCCTGGATGCTTTATGTAAAGAATTTGTTGGATTTAACATTTTCTTTGAGCAATGAATTTGTTTCCTCTGTTTTATCTTCAACTCCTGAGATTCTCTCTTCCATCTCTTGTAGTCTGCTGGTTATGCTTGAATCTGTAGTTCCTGTTCCTTTACCCAGATTTTCAATATCCAGAATTCCCTCGGTTTTTTTTTTTTTCTGTGTGTGTCTATTTCAGTCTTCACATCTTGAATTGTTTGAACTGTTCACTTCAACTCTTTGTTTTTTTCTTGGTTTTCTTTAAGAGGTTTATTGATTTCTTCCAATTTTTTGTCTTTCATTTCTTTAAGAGACTTTTTCATTTCCTCTTCAGGTTCTATATCATCCTGAGAAAGTTACATTTACATTGTTTTCTTCTGCTTCTTCTGGGTTAGGATGTTGAGGTCGTTCTGTTGCAGGACCACTCGGTTCTGATGTTGCCTTATGGCTCTTGAGGTTGTTGAACATGTTCTTGCATTGGTGCCTGTCCATCTTTTTCTCCAGTTGCTGCAGGCAGTGTCTTTGCCTCTTGGTTCAATTCTTGCAGTTGATGTCTGTGTCTTAGGGAGCCACTCTTGGTCCATTCTCTGCAGTTGCTGTTTGTGTCTCAGGGGGCCGCTGAGGTTTCTGGGATGTGTGGTTTTGTGGGTGGAGTGAAACTTCTAGATTACAGGGTTCAGTCAATGCTGTGGTGGTGCTGGTGGGGCTTAGGGAGTTGGAGCAGCCTACCTTCAGCCTGCTGGCTGGCTAGTGAAACCGAGGCTGTTTGCCCCAGGGCCTAGGGTTTAGGGACTTGGCTATCCAGCTGGGGAGCTGGTCACTCACATCTTTTTTTTTTTCTTTATTGATATTTATTGAGCTCTACATTTTTCTCTGCTCCCCTCCATGCCTCTCCCCTCCCCCCTTCAATCCTCTCCCAATGTCCCTATGCTCCCAATTTACTCAGGAGATCTT